>CAUYQS010056015.1:0-14222 GCA_963574585.1 Otolemur crassicaudatus
TCTATCTATCTATCTATCCATCCATCCATCACTTCCATCTATCTATCCATCTGTCTCTATCTATCTATCTATCTATCATCTATGGATATATCTGTCTATTCTATCACTATTGTATCTATTATCTATCCACTCAGCATTGATCTATTCATCTATATCTATATCCATATCGACATCTATGACTACAGACATCTGTATCTACCTATTCTAAGTACATTTTGTCTATCTCTATCTTTATTCTGTAAATCTCTACTATGTATATCTTTTATCTATACCTATCCTCTTTATCTACCCATCCATCCATCACCCACAACCTACCTTGTCTCTGTAATGTATCCATCATTGTGTCGATGACTTTGTCCTCTTTGTAAATGAGAAAATTTTAGCTTACACTCCTTGCTACAAACTCACCATGGTATCGTATCTTTCTCCCATTCTTTTCCATCCTGTCCTGTTACTCACAAGCAGTTCTGAACACAAACGTCTTCTTTGACTTCTGTGAAAATTGTGACAATGCTGGACTTGAAATTTTTAAGGAAAGAAAATACATTTTATCATTATTATTATTTAGATTAGATGATTATTTCACATGAAGACTGAATGGCCACATGTTCCTTGTAATAGTCAAGCAGATTAGATTAGATTAGTGTGTGAATTGTGTATGTGCTTTTCTGTTTAATTCCAGGCAAATGGCATCAAGGTCTAAACTGCCAATCTCGAAGTGACCACTGCCACCATCCGTATAATTATGGGTTTGATTACTATTACGGCATGCCATTCACTCTGACTAATCCTTGCTGGCCAGACCCCTCCCGTGACACAGAATTAGCCATTGGGCACTGGCTGTGGCTCTGTGTGCAGCTGGTCATCATTGCCACACTCACCCTCACCCTTGGGAAGCTGGCCAGCCGAGTGTCTGTCCCCTGGTCCCTCATCGTCACCCTAATGCTGTTTGTGCTCTTGCTGGCATGCGCGTGGTTCTACAGCTACCAATCCCCTTTGTATTGGAACTGCCTTCTCATGAGGGAGTAGAACATCATGGAGCAGCCCATGAAGGCCGAGAGAGCTGGGTCCATCATGGTGAAGGAGGCCGTTTCATTTTTAGAAAGGTAAAAGTAGTAATTAAAAATACATGCAATCATAGCAAGGTCTTTTTTTTTTTTTTTTTTTTTTTAGACAGAGTCTCATTCTGTCACCCTGAGTAGAGTGCTGTGGCATTATCACAGCTCACAGTAACTTCCTATTCTTGAGGTCAAGTGATCCTCTTGCTTCAGCCTCCCAAGTAGCTGGGACTACAGGTGTTCACCTTGACTTCTAGCTAGTTTTTCTATTTTTTAGTAGATGTGGGGTCTTGCTCTTCCTCAGGTTGGTCTCCAACTACTGACCTCAAGCAACCCACCTGTCTTGACCTTCCAGGATGCTGGGATTACAGGTGTGAGCCACCATGCCCAGCCAAGATAATTTTTAAAATAGGGGATGACAGTATTAAAATATATTGAGTTAAAACATGAAAGTATCATCATAGCACTCTGGGAGTCTGAGGCAGAGGGATTGCCTGAGTTCAAAGGTTTGAGATAAGCCTGAGCAAGAACAGGACCCTGTCTCTAAAAATAGCCGGGCATTGTGGCAGGCACCTGTAGTCCCAGCTACTTGGGAGGCTGAGGCAAGAGAATCACTTAAATCCAAGGGTGTGAGGTTGCTCTGAGCTGTGACGCCACGGCACTCTACTGAGGGTGATGTAGTGAGACTCTGTCTCAAAAAAAAAAATGAAATAAACAAATCAAAAAAAATTACTGGCAGTGTAATAGGTTTTGATAAATCTTTGATGTGTATTTTAGTGCAATTGGGACTCTTTCCAGGGGTGTCAAACAAGTTTTTCTTTTCTAAAGTGTGTTGGAATAATTTTGAGTCACACAGCAAATACACAAACCATACAGAAAGCTGATTAGCAAAAAGAAAAAGAAAAGATCCACGCACACTGTTTGTGACAACTGACACCACACATAAGCAAAAAAAAAAGTCCACACAAAGGGCAGTGCCTGTGGCTCAAAGGAGTAGGGCGCTGGCCCCATATACCAGAGGTGTTGGGTTCAAACCCAGCCCTGGCCAAAAACTGCAAAAGAAAAAAAAAAAGAGTCCTTACAAAATCGGCAGTCTCTACCCTGCTAAAAAAGGCCAGATGCTTTTTGAGTTTCAGTTATTCAAATCAAGATCTCTCTGTTAGCTCTGAAATTTATATTTTCTCAAACCAAGGAGGCAGACTCACAGGAGACTCAAAATCACAAATCTGGCAGGTTAATTTATGTTACATATTGTCAGCACACTAGTTTACAAAGGAAAATATATTTCTCAGGGAATGAGACAATAGCATAAGCTGTGTATCGTATCCTTTCTCTGTTAGGGAAAGAAACACCTGGGAGATTAAAATCAGAAGTTTTCTGTGTGAGCAGGGGCCACAAAAGAATATAAATTCTATCTATCTATCTATCTATCTATCTATCTATCTATCTACCGTGTTTCCCTGAGAATAAGACACTGTCTTATATTTATTTTTTCTTAAAAAGACACACTAGGGCTTATTTTCAGGGGATGTCTTACTCTCCGTGCTGAAATGCATGGCCTGGCTATGCAGCCATGCCCATCACTAGGTCTTATTATCAGGGTAGGGCTTATATTTAACAATTGCATAGAAATCCCACTAGGGCTTATTTTTTGGGTAGGTCTTATTTTTGAGGAAACATTGTATCTATCTATCTATCTATCTATCTATTGTGATTATTATAAGGCTTGATTCTACCAGAAGCCAGTGGCTCAAAGGAGTAGGGCGCTGGCCCCATATACCAGAGGTGGTGGGTTCAAACTCAGCCCTGGCCAAAAACTGCAAAAGAAAAAAAAAAGAGTCCTTACAAAATCAGCAGTCTCTCCCCTGCTAAAAAAGGCCGGATGCTTTTTGAGTTTCAGTTATTCAAATCAAGATCTCTCTGTTAGCTCTGAAATTTATATTCAGAGCTTAATTACATCTGCAGAGTTCCCTGGGCAACTCTCCCAGGGAACCACACTTATAATCTCCCTGTTGGACCTTTGAGGAAAAGGCTGGAAACACCTTTCTCCCTCTCTCTTTCGACACAGATTAAAGCTTCATCTTTACTGACGGCCATCCTGGGATCTGGGATTCCGAGGATGAGTTCCCATTTACTGCTAGAAAAAAGATACACAGGCACAGAATTCAATAAGAAATAGTCAAATAGGTATAAGTCCAGGGTAAAAGAGTTCAGTAGGGGAGAGCCCTTCCAAGATATCAGGAAAGCCACACTTGAGTGTATAATATCTAAAGAACGTCTTCAAAGTTGAATAAGATGACCAAGGAATCTCAGGTATTATGGTCACAGGTGCAAGTGTGCAGAAAATAGGGTTTCCAAGGAAAGTGAGCAGTTTGTTCTTGTTCACTTGGGAAGACCCAAGCCAGCGAGAGACAGAGGTAAAGTTGATTCGGTAGAGAGTAATATACAATCAATTGAGATTAGAAGACATCTTGGTCTTTCTGCTGTAGGCCAAGCAAAGACAATATAAATATACAAATGGAGTAAAGGCGTGATAAAAATCATATTTGCCTTGTAGATGCTAACTGAACACCTCATCTCGTTTCCAGGGCGCACCCTTTCGTGCCCTGGTACTGTTCCAAATGTGCAGAGTGCTGTAAAGTTTTACAAAGATAGCATCAGCATGTCAAGACTTAGCACCAATCACTCTGAAATTGCAAGCTAAACAAATAATCTTGATCTGTTCTGTCAGCCAGCGCAAATCTTCAGACATCCCACACGCATTGTTCCTTAGAAGATTACGTTAGTCCCACAGAGATAAACCAGGATGGTCTCATCTCAAGATCCCTCACTAATCATATCTGCAGACACCCTATTGCCAAATTATGTTCTATTCATAGATTCTGGGTGATAGGACTTTGGCATATATTTTGGGTCACCATTCAACCCATTATACTTGTATCCAGTTCCTTCTGGAGGCCCCAGGGGTGGCTCCTTCCTGCCTCTCCCAGCTCCTGGGGGCTCCAGGCATCCCTGAACTTGTGGCCACCTCACTCCAGTCTCTGCCTCCATCTCCACGTGGCTTCTCCTCTGTGTCTGTGTCTCCTCTGCTGTTTCCTAGGAGTACACCTGTCACTGGGTTTAGGACCCTCCTTGGTCTACAATTATATCATCTCTGGATGCTTAATTACATCTGCAGAGACTCCATTGCTAAACTATGATCTATTTATAGGTTCTGGGTGATAGGACATGGACATATATTTTGGGGTCACCCTTCAACCCATTGCGATGTATCCAGTTCCTTCTGAAAGCCCCAGGGGAGGCTCCTTCCTGCGTCTCCCAGCTCCTGGGGGCTCCAGGCGTCCCTGGGCTTGTGGCCACCTCACTCTGTCTCTTCCTTCATCTCCACGTGGCTTGTCATTTTTGTATCTCTCCTCTTCTTTGTCCTGTAAGGACACCAGCCATTGGATTTAGGGTCCACCATATAAAGAATGACCTCAGTTTAGTAATTAAAGACAGTATTTGCAAATAAGATCATATTCTGAGGTTTCAAGTCAATATGAATTTTGTGGGGACACTATTCTACCCAGTAAAGTATGACAAAACTCTTATTCTTAAAACTCTTTTCTTCTTCTTTTTCCCCTTCTCCTTCTCCTTCCTCCTCCTCCTCCTCTTCTTCTTCTTCTTCTTCTTTTCATTTTTTACACATTGATGTCTCAGCACAGCAGAAATGTCATAAAGAGTGGCATTTGAGCTGTGTACTGCTGTGGTTAGCTAGGGACTCATTCTCTTGCATACGATTGTTAGAATTCAAGGTGGGTTGGCTTTATTCCCCATATCCTCATGGGAGAACCAGTGGAGTGCCAGTGGCTTGCCATGGGACTTCTGTCCCTTCTTGCACACCAGTTGAGGATGTGTAGAGATTGCTAAAAAACCACCTCTCTGCCACTAGACTTTCCTGTCCCTCGTGGTGTGACTGTAGTTTGTGGTGTCACGAGCCATGAGAATGTGCACCAAGCAGAATTGGATTATGCTCATGATGGGAGGTCTAGGTCAGCTTGTAGTCTTACCCTCTAGGTGTCATGGTGTCTGAGAATAAAAATAACAATGGTTCCCTTCACCCCTTCACCACAAAGGGTTGGGAGATCTGTTAAGATGCTGGGGGATCCTGGAATCCACTCCAGCTTGGGTTGGCCTCTTGTGTGAACCCTATCAGTCCACAGGAGCATGGAGGACAAAGAAGGGGATTATGTCCACCTGGGAGCTAGGAGACAAAGAACAATCTTATTCACCTTCAAACACTTTGCAAACTTGAGTCATGCCATTTTTGTCTTCTCAGGCACAAGGAAGGCCCTTTCCTGCTTTTTTTCTCTTTTCTTCACGTACATGAACCTCTTCCCACTACAGATGAGTTCATTGGCACCAGCAAGCACGGCTTGTATGGAGACAATGTGGAGGAGATGGACTCCATGGTGGGTGAGTCACAGAAAGATGGACTCCATAGTGGGGAAATCAGAGAGATGGACTCCATGGTGGGGAAATCAGAGAGATGAACTCCATGGTGGGTGAGTCACAGAGATGGAATCAAAGAGATGGACTCCATGGTGCGTGAGTCACAGACAGATGGTCTCCATAGTGGGGAAATCAGAGAGATGAACTCCATGATGGGGAAATCAGAGAGATGAACTCCATGGTGGGTGAGTCACAGAGAGATGGTCTCTATGGTGGGTAAGTCAGAGATGGACTCCATGGTGAGTGAGTCACAGAGAGATGGACTCCATGGTGAGTGAGTCACAGAGAGATGGACCCCATGGTGGGTAAACCACAGAGAGATGGACTCCATGGTGTGTGAGTCACAGAGAGATGGTCTCCATAGTGGCGAAATCAGAGAGATGAACTCCATGGTGGGAAAATCAGTGAGATGGACTCCATGGTGGGTGAGTCACAGAGAGATGGACTCCATGGTAGGAAAATCAGAGAGATGGACTCCATTGTGAATGAGTTACAGAGAGATGGACTCCATAGTGGGGAATCACATGAACTTCATGGTGAGTGAGTCACAGAGAGATGGATTCCATGGTGGGTGACTCTTACCCATGGTGGGTAACTCACAGAGATGGACTCCATGGTGGATAAGTTACAGATAGATAAACTCCATGGTGGGTGAGTCACAGAGAGATGGACTCCATGGTGGGTGAGTCTTACCTATGATAGGTAACTCACAGAGAAGATGAACTCTATGGTAGGTAAGTCACAGAGAGATGAACTCTATGGTGGGTGAGTCACAAAGACATGAACCCCATGGTGGGTAAATTCAGAGAGATGGACTCCATGGTGGGTAAGTCACAGAGAGATGGTCTCCATGGTGAGTGAGTCACAGAGAGATGGACCTCATGGTGAGTTAACCACAGAGAGATGAACTCCTTGGTGGGTGAGTCACGGAGAGATGGACCCCATGGTGGGTAAACCACAGAGAGATGGACTCCATGGTGGATGAGTTACAGAGATGGAGTCCATGGTGGGTGAGTCTTACCCATGGGGTGAGTCCCAGAGATGGACCCCATGGTGGGTAAACCACAGAGAGATGAACTCCTTGGTGGGTGAGTCACAGAGAGATGGACTCTATGGTGAGTGAGTCACAGAGAGATGGACTCCATGGTGGGTGAGTCTTACCCATGGTGGGGGAGTAACAGAGAGATGGACTCTGTTTTGGGTGAGTCTTACCCATGGTGGGGGAGTCACAGAGAGATGGACCCCATGGTGGGGGACTCACAGGATCTAGGTAGAGGGAAGTAAACATATTTGAATGGTGTGTGACACCCAGAAATGGCCTTTGGCCAATATATAGACTAAAGAGAATTATCTCCAAGAGGCAAGGTTGGTCTGAGACATAAATGGAGTAAGGTGAAAGTGATTGATAAAGTCAGCACAAAAACCCACACTCAATTCCTGTTCTTTTTTTTTTTTTATTTAAAAAATTAAAGGTTAATTTGAGGATACAAAGAATTAGGTTACAATGTTTGCGTTTGTTAGGTATAGTCCATATTGTAGTTGAGTCCCACCCACAAGAGGTGTGCCACATAATCTCACATTGTTTTCATTAAGTGGGAGCACACCAATCCCCCTCCCTCTTCCCCTCTCCTCAGCTCCCACCTTCCCCCTTCATCACCACTACTAGTGCTAGAAGTTGTCACCAATGCAATCAGACAAGAAAAGGATATAAAAGGGTATCCAAATGGGGGCAGAGGGGGCCAAATTCTTGCTCTTTATCGATGATATAATCTCATACTCAGAAAACCCATGAGACTCAACCATAAGACTCCTGGAAGTGATAAAAAAAAAATACAGTAATGTCTCAGGGTATGAAATCAATGTCCACATACCCGTAGACTTTGTACATGCCAAGTTGAGAAGCAAATCAAGGACACAACTCTCCTCATAGTCGCTTCTTATTCTTTCTTCGCTTGTCACCCCCTTCTCACCTGGGATGTCTGTCTCTTTAGTTGTGCCTCCTGTCCTGACCAGGCCCACAAATCAGATCTTGATGCTGTTCGATTAAACTGCAAACCTTCACATCAAGGTCTGTTGTGTCCAAAGATCTCAGGTTGAAGTTGTGGATTCAGGGATGCATCAGAGCCCAGATCCATGATGAACTCATACTGCAGAGAGACAAAATGATATAAATGTACATTCCTAGGATTCACACAGTAAATAAATCAATCTGGAATATGGATTCAGCTCTCTGATATTAATGACAGGAAGGCATGAATGAAATGCATGTATTCGGGACAGTGCGTGTGGCTCAAAAGGATAGGGCACCAGCCCCATATGCCAGAGGTGGTAGGTTCAACCTAGCCCTGGCCCAAAACTACAAAATAAAAAAATAAAAAAAAAATAAATGCACATATTTGAAGGATACAAAAGTACAGAGATGTCATGATATGTGTGTCACTATGCAAAAAAACAAAAACCTTGGAAATTAAGCTAACAAAATTGAAGCCAATAAAAAGCTTTTAGTTTATGCAGTCATAAAAATGTGGTTTGATGGTTCCTTTGACAGAATATGGTGACGTATCCTCAGTTGGGTAGTCCACAAAGTCAAGTGGCACCAGCAATGGTGGTGAAAATTTTTGTCACTTGGTTAAGTAGTATCTTCCAGTTATTTACATTGTAAGCTCATGTGCTTTGTCACAATTCAAAGTTAATATGTGTTTTCTAGAAGGTAGTTTTAGATTAATCCAGTATCTTGGCCCCTCATCAAATATTATCATGCCAGTTTTAGTATCCATTGATCATTTTCTCTGGAATCAATTTTCATTGTGGTATTTGCTAAGAGTTGAATTTTCTTTTTTAGGACTTGAGAAGGTGAATTACTTTCTTAGACCTGTATGCTTTGTGTGTAGTATAAAATTTCTAGCAAACCCTAGGAACTTTAATTTAATGTTGTTTAAGATGACCAATGCATAGAATCAGACACATTTCTGAAAATGTTTGGTGAATAATGAATTTATTAATAATTATTCGTGCTGGGCACAGTGGCTCACACCTGTAATCCTCGCACTTTTAGAGGCTGAGGTGAGTGAATTGCCTGAGCTCAGGAGTTCAAGACTAGCCTGAGTTAGAGTGAGATCCCAACTCTAAAAATAGCTGGGCATTGTGGCGGGCGCCTGTAGTCTCAGTTAGTTGCGAGGCTGAAGCAAGAGATTTGCTTGAGCCCAAGAGTTTGAAGTTTCTGTAAGCTATGACACCAGGTGGCAAAGTGAGACTCTGTCTCAAAAAAACAATTATTCATGATACTAATCATGGATTTTGGACCTGTAGGAATTTGGTTGCTTTCTTCTTTTTCTTTGTTTTCTTTTGTGAGGCAGAGTCTCACTCTGTCACCCTGGCTAGAGTGCTATGGAATCATAGCTCACAGCAACCTGAAACTCTTGGCTGAAGTAATCCTCTTACTCAGCCGCCAAAGTATCTGGGACTACTAGCTCTCCAAAGTAGTAACCATGCTCAGCTAATTTTTTATTTTTAGTAGTGATAGGGTCTCACTGTTGCTCAGGCTGCTCTCCAACTCCTGAGCTGAGGCAATCCACCTGCCTTGGCCTCACAGAAAGCTATAATTAGATGTATGAGCCACCATACGTGGCCTGGTTGCTTTCTTGTAAAGAATGACATGGAATATATTTTATTTTGAATGCATTTTTCCTGTTTTAAATTGCCTGTTGAGTCTAATTTTTCCCCCTTTTAAAATTTCTCATCCTGTATTTTAAATGCCAAATAAGAAAGGAACAGGAAATGATTAGAAAAATAATTACTTACCTAAATCACTAGCAAGAATATATCTAATGGATTGTGTTAACTCAATGATGAGAGTTTCTTAATCCTATCTCTGTTCCCTGAAATCCTATGATAATGTATTGCTTCTGTGAGAAAAGTTGTTGTATTATGTAAACTGTGACTACTGTTCCATGAGACATCAAAGTCAGAGAAGAAACCACATTCTTCCTTTCCTATCTAAAGGGAAAAACTAGGTTTTGTCAGTTTTATTTTGTAAAAGGGAAATGATAAAGCAGAATTTGCCTTTTGAATGGTAGAAGTACCAATCCAATCCAATCCAATTCATCCGAATTGTCATAATAATTTTTCTGAAGGCATGTCATCTTTTTTGTTTCTTAAATGTTAGGCTCTAAATTCACTTCTTTTTCCAGGGTTTGGCAATTTAAACCATTTGCATGCATTTCTTTCCTTCTGTAGCTTTTGAAATAGTGAGGGTCACGCCATCCTTGCCTTTCCGACGTGTCTCACACACAGTTGACGTAAGGGTCTGAGAACTCACAGTGTCATTATTTTGACTTATGCCTTTGATTATTATTTCAGGCAAGATCCTTGGTGCTATTGATGATTTGGGTCTGAGGAACCACACTCTTGTCTACTTTACGTCAGACCACGGCGGCCATCTGGAGGCTAGGCGAGGTCACGCCCAACTTGGAGGATGGAATGGAGTTTACAAAGGTAAGGTGAAGTGATCTTTCACTCCGTTGGGTAGTGAGTAATCTTATGGTCATCATAATTAATTAGTATACAAAAGTACACAAGTTTGGGCCGGGTGTGGTGGCTCATACCTGTAATCCTAGCATGCTGGGAGGCCCAGGTGGGTGGATTGCTTGAGCT
Organism: Otolemur crassicaudatus; assembly: GCA_963574585.1. Lineage (NCBI taxonomy): Eukaryota > Metazoa > Chordata > Mammalia > Primates > Galagidae > Otolemur > Otolemur crassicaudatus. The sequence goes on from CAUYQS010056015.1 coordinate 10,203, forward strand.
CATAAGTTCAAGACCAGACTGAACAAAAAACAAGCCCCCCAGCTAGGGCACCTGTAGCTCAGCAGCTAGGGGGCCAGCCACATACACCGGAGCTGGGAGGGTTCAAATCCATTCCGGGCCTGCCAAACAACAATGACAACAATCACAAGAACAGCAACAAAAAATAACCAGGTGTTGTGATGAACACCTGTAGTCCCAGCTACTTGGGAGGCTGAGGCAAGAGAATCATTTAAGCCCAAGAGTTTGAGGTTGCTGTGAGCTGTGATGCTACAGCACTCTACCAAAGGTGACATAGTGAGACTCTGTCTCAATTTTTAAAAAAAGGGAGACCCCATAGCTACTAAAAATAGAAAAACTGAGGCAAGAGGATTGCTTGAGCTGAAGAGTTGGAGGCTGCTGTGAACAGTGATGCCACAGCACTCTACCTTAGAAGGAAGTTCAGGACCAAAATCAAAGAAATTGGTCTTGGAGTTGGAAAAATTTCTATGGAAGAGGTTATCTAGAAATGTGCTCTCCAGCCATCACGAGGAGATTATGGAATGTTGGCAAGCAGATGACTTCAAGAGATTCCTAAAGGAGCTGAATATCCACTTATTGATTACATTTACACGATGATTGAGAGAAGATTAGAGAGATAGGTGCTTGCCAGGCAGCAGAAGTCAGACCCAGGGATACTCGGGCATGAATTTAATTTAACTAAATTTTACCATTAACTTCATGTGTACTGATTCCATACCTCAAGGCCACGTTTAGCCTACAAACACATATCCATTAGTTGCCACATTGGCCTGGTCTGGAAAACGTTATCCTGATGTTATAAGAAAATTATCTGGAAAATGTTAAGTGCGTTTCATCCTATGTCTTGAGAGAGTTTTTTGTTTGTTTGTTTGTTTTTGTTTTGCAGTTGTCATTATTGTTTAGCTGGCCAGGGCCAGGTTCAAACCCTCCACCCTAGGTGTATGTGGCTGGCATTGCAACCACTGTGCTACAGGCACTTAGCATTTTTTTTTTTTTTTTTAGAGTCTCACTTTCTTACCCTGGGTAGAGTGCCTTAGGATCACAGCTCGCAGCAACCTCCAGCTCGTAGGCTTAGGCGATTCTCTTGCCTCAGTCTCCTGAGTAGCTGGGACTACAGGCGCCCGGCTATTTTTGTTGTTGTTGTAGCAGTTTGGCCAGGCATGGGTTCAAACCTGCCACTTTTGGTATATGGGCCGGCGCCCTACTCACTGAGCCATAGTCACTGCCCATCTTGAGAGAGATTTTAAAAAGCATTTTCTAGAGGAACATATGCAAGGTCAGATAGTTAAGTTTGTGAACTCATGCTAGAAAATTTACTACATATCTCATTGCTGAATATCATTACAATCACCCGCCAAGTACTACTCCCTTTGGGAAGCTGGGCATGGATGCCAGAGCCTAGTCCAGACTTCAGAGCAAGTTTGGAACTCTTTTTCTGGAATGGCCATCAGAACTGTCATCCTAAAAGGTTGGCAATTATGTTCTTTTCTATTTATTTATTTTGAGACAGAGCCTCAAGCTGTCCCCCTGGGTAGAGTGCCATGGCATCACAGCTCACAGCAACCTCCAACTCCTGGGCTCAAGCGAGTCTCCTGCCTCAGCCTCCCAAGTAGCTGGGACCACAGGCGCCCGCCACAACGTCCGGCCATTTTTTGGTTGCAGCCGTCATTGTTGTTTGGCGGGCCTGGGCTGGATTCGAACTCACCACCTTAGGTGTATGTGGCTGGCACCCTAGCCACCTGAGCCACAGGCGCCAAGCCCAAATTTTTTGATTATATTGTTCTCACTTCCAAGGTGAAGTTGCAATTGTAAAAGAACGCCTGACCCAGGGGGCATGCTGTACACCCTTATATTGTGCCCATTAGGTGAGAGATCCCACCAGATGTCCTGATATCATTTCTGTTCTCTTAACCATGTGTAGAGCATGGCATAGGTACTCTAGAAATACTTGTTGAATTAATGTACTGAGACATGGAGCAGGAATAGAGAACGCAGGGTGGATGAAAGAGGTGTTAAGTCGATAGACTGCTGAAATTGGTGGTTGAAGTTGGATCTTGAACATAAGAAGCTTCTGAGAAGATTCATGGGTTATTAGGTGGGTAACAGGGTTAAAGCAGGTATGAGGAAACGATAAGTTGATATATGTTAGATATGGTTGAGTTTTGTGTGAAGATATTTACTTAGTGGTTAAATTAGTTTTAGACAGATGTGTTGATGTGTGAGTTATTAGCAAATAGTTGTAGGTTGAAGACAAGAATGTGGATGAATGGGAAGACCGGAGAAAGGGCAAGTGGGCAGAAGAGATAGCAAGGACAACTGAAATAATGAGTGGAGAATCAACGGGAGGATCCTAAAGAAATGATCAATAGTATCAAAAGATAGTCTGGCTCAGCGCCTATGGCTCAAGCGGCTAAGGCACCAGCCACATACACCTAAGGTGGCGGGTTCGAATCCCCAGCCCAGGCCCGCCAAACAACAATGATGGCTGCAACCAAAAAAAAAAAAAAAAATGGCCAGGCGTTGTGGCGGGCGCCTGTGGTCCCAGCTACTTGGGAGGTGGAGGCAGGAGACTCGCTTGAGCCCAGGAGTTGGAGGTTGCTGTGAGCATGATGCCATGGCACTCTACCCAGGGGAATAGCTTGAGGCTCCGTCTCAAAAAAAAAAAAGAAAGAAAGAAAGAAAGAAATCTGCCTGGGAGAATACTTTATGAGGAGGACCCCCTGGGCAATTGAAGCAACACCAAAAATACATTACTGGGATCTGGTCAAACTAAAAAGCTTCTGCACTGCTAAGAACACAGTAAGTAAATCAAGCAGACAGTCCTCAGAATGCGAGAGGATATTTGCAAGTTGTGTTTCTGACAAAGGTTTAATAACCAGAATCCACAGAGAATCGAAACTTATTAATAAAAAAAGAACAAGTAATCCCATATCATTGTGGGCAAGTGACTTGAACAGAAGCTTCTCTGGAGAAGATAAGCGCATAGCCTACAGACACATAAAAAAATGCCATCATCTTTAATCATCAGAGAAATGCAAATCAAAACCACTTTGAGATATTATCTAACTCCTGTAAGAGTGGCTCACATCACAAAATCCCAAAACTACAGATGTTGGCATGGATGTGGAGAAAAGGGAACACTTCTACACTGCTGGTGGGAGTGCAGGCTAATACTCCTGTTTGGAAAGAAGTATGGAGAATAGACATTTGCTGGAGAGTAGAAGAAGCTTCGAGACCCAGAGTATGGTAACAGTGACTTCCACAAAGACTTGGCTCTGCTGGATCTTCCATCTGTTTGGTTTCTGACTTTAAGTATAAGGGGTGAGTTAAGACCACTCTTGAGACCTCTGTCAGGACAGCACCTTGAGCACACACCTGTCTTGGGAGATAGGAAACTGCCTTGGGTGCTGCTCCACCTCAGATGATGACACTGTGCTACCCCAGTCAGCAGAGCAGAATCACTATCCACTTGCAGCCTGTCTTCCAGCGCGGAACCAGCATCAATTAGTAGGACAACTGATCCAAGAGAGACAGATTAGAATGGCTCAAAGAGTATGGCTTATAGAGTGTCTGACTGAAGAAGCTTATGACCCTGGAAAAGCTGGATTGGAAGAAGAGGGACCAGAATGTCCTATCTACAGAAATTTGCTTGTGGGGACCCCATTCACTATCTGCCATGTCAGCACTTCTACCACCTGGCCTGCATCCATGAGTGGCTGATGATCTCCATCATGTGACCCTGCTACAGGGTCCCCATGGATGCAGTGGCACCTGAACATTGAGACCAGCTGAGCAACTTCAGCAGAAACATCATTCTTGGTTTTGATCTTTTGTCATTGAGCCAAAGAGGCAGGGAATAGGAATTATAATCTGGCACAAAATAGGTTCCTAAAAAATGTTTGTAGTCCCTAAGAAATACAGATGTTAGGATATTATAGCAAGTGATATTTTAGAAATTTACCATAAAATGTAGAATGGTATTGTCATGTACAGCCTTGACCC
>CAUYQS010056017.1:0-22622 GCA_963574585.1 Otolemur crassicaudatus
TGGTCCCAGCTACTTGGGAGGCGGAGGCAGGAGACTCGCTTGAGCCCAGGAGTTGGAGGTTGCTGTGAGCTGTAATGCCACGGCACTCCACCCAGGGGGACAGCTTGAGGCTCTGTCTCAAAAAAAAAAAAAAAAAAAAGATTAAATTCAAATTGTATGCTTTTATGAAGACTCATATAATATACAACCCTCAACAAATAATACCATTATTTTTCAACTTAAAATTTCATAAGGATTCTATGTATATTTTTCATTTAATTTAATGAATTCCTAAAACATACTATTTTTAAGCCCGGATTTTAATAAAAATATTATATTTAGAATATTAGTGATGGGCTCAAAATCCCGTACCCAATAAATGACAGTTTTAAAGTTGGTTCTAATTCATTTGACATTCCCTTTTTAAATATGTTTCTAGGGAGAAAAAAGCCACCCATCCTTTTCATCTTTATTCTATCCCTTCAGACATTATGTTACCATATAAACAGCTGTTTCATATTGCACTGCTTTCTGAAGTTCTAAATTTATAGACCCTACACCAAATATAAAGATCACTCGTATCAGCCATTCATTAAGGAAACATTTATTTTTGACTAGATGTTAAATAAGCTCAGCCATGGAAAGTAACTAGGTAGGTGCTCTTTATGACACTTCCTGCTTTGGAAGTAATTGACTAGAGAGAAGATGTACTATAGGAGAAGAGAATCCTCACAGAATCCCAAATTTACTAATGAATAATAAGGAAGACTGAGTTAGAAGCAGTCTGGGGCAGAGATTAGGCTGACCATTACTAAGATCAGGCTCAAAGTTGTGACACTTAGACCCAAAGTGGAATATGTAAAATTTAGGAAGTCCTCTTGGGAGACAAATCTTAGAGATATGGAGACAAGACCCCTGACCTTAAAATTAGGAAACAGGATGAAGTAGAGCTTTGGGGAGCCTTAATGTCAAGGGCCACTGACAGCAGGGAAGATTGCTATTTCCCTGAAACTAGGGGGTGGGGGGGTTCATGAGAACAACAAAGGGAAGAGACCTGGGCAATAACTTGTCACCCGTGTGAAATAAAACCCTGAGTGGACCTGAAGTATGTGTGGGATTGAGATGCTCAAAATGTCCAATCTGCAGAATAGGCAAGTCCCATTTGGATGAGTTTTTTAGTAGGTTTATCCAGCTTTCCATGTACTTAAAGTCAACATGATTTACAAATGATTAATCAGCACAAAGAAATGCAAGCCATATAAGTGAGAGTAAATAACAGAAATAAGAATAGAGAATATTAAATAAATGTACATCTAACAGGAAACAATCATAAATAAACATACTTTAAAAGTACAGAAATCTAGAACCAAGGAGTAATTTTCAAAATTTAATATAAAATGAATTAATTAAACAATGTAAGTAGGGAACACTAACTGTGATATAGTGCTCTGTAGGAAATAAAAAAAATGTGTTATTGGTACAGGCTGCAAAACTGACCAATGGCAGAAAATACAGAGCCAGAAACAGACAAGTAAGTAATACTTCAACATATATGACTTTTTTTGGTAAGTTGGACATGGAAGAAAGTCAGAACTGTTCAACAAAAGGCTTTGAAATAACTAGAAGAGATTTTAGAAAGAGATATACTGAGAAGATGTGTCACAAATTATGTGAAAATCTGTTTCTGATACTTGAATCTTGCAAATATGGAATAGTCATGTCTTTTAAATACTAAAGAAATCAATTAGAGATTTAAGGATTATATAAGAGACAAAGTTTGCATGATGATATCAGCAAAGTTAAGGTCTAATAAAATCAAAATATTAAATATTTGGAGTAATATAACAAATCTCATATCTGCACAAATAATATTCAAAAGGTACAAGATATGTACAAAAATTTCATAGGATCCAAAGATATGTGAAAATATGACCTGGTTTTAACAGAAAATACAATTTTAAAAATGGTCACAAAATCATATAGATGTCATAACTAGAAAAAAAAGTACTAAACAGATACTTTTACAATGATGATGAATTGTACAAAAATATACTCATAATGAAAAAAGTGATAGGCAGGTTAAGAAAGGCAATATATAAAATTAAAAGCAAATTAACTAGGTATGCATAATAGCAGAATGAAGATGATAGAAAACTGAGTCATCTTCAACTGGAAGATGAATCAATAAAAATTATTATATTATTGAAAAGATTAAAAAGATGGAAAACAAGTATAGTCTCAAAGATTTGAAAGATAATGTCAAAAGTTCTACCATATGTAAAATTAGAGTCCCAAAAAAAGAGAAAAAAGAGAATAGGTCATGGAAAATTATTTGAATAAATAAAGGCAGAGAATTTTCCCAGTTTGTTAAATTTTCAATTGGTTAAATTTTCAATTGGTTAAATTTTACTGAGTCAGAAATACAATATACCCTAAGCAGGATATATACAATAAAAAAATGTTATTTAGTACACCATCAAAAGCCTTCTGAAAATCAAAGTTAAAGATAATATCTAGAAAGAAACAAAAAAGTACAAAAATATTTGGATGATATTAATATTTTATCAGAAACTATGGAAGACTACTTTAATAAATATATTTTGAAAATGCTGAAAGTGGAAAAACTATCATATAAGATTTCTTTTTATAGCAGAAATATCTTTCAATATTAAAGACCCACAAAGACATTCAGATAAAGGAAAATTAAGATATGGTGTTTTCAATTGATCTGTATTACAAAAAAAAAAAAAAAAAAGCAAAGAGTTTTTAGACTCCTGATAGCAATTTAAATTCTCAGGAAAACAATAGGAAACATTACAAATTGTAAACATTAGAATGTATATAGAATGTTTTCCTTGTTAGTCTCTCTGAACTACAGATGACACTTTAATTCCAAAATTATAAAATGATTTGATAGAATTTGTAATATATGTAGGTATGATACATGTAACAACATTACACATAGAATGACAGAGAGAATGATAGATATAGAGATGCCAATTTTTCTATAGTTTATATGTAGGGATATTGTTCTAAATCCATTACCAAATTATAAGATGCAAATTTTAATCCTTATAGCAAATTATAAAATATAATATACAAAGAAATAGATTAAAAATCAGAATTCTAAAATAGAGTGGACATTTTTAAAAAGCTAGAACTATAATGTAACAAAAAATAAAGCAAGTCACTAGGAAGCAATAAAACAACACATACATATGTGTTCATATGGAGAACTACATTAAGTGTTAATGGGCTAGAATTGCTAAATCAAATGCAGGCATTTTCCTAAATAATGAAAACAAGTCTCAACTATATACTGTCTATATGATAACTACTTTAAGTATAAAAAATAAAATGAATAAAATTAAGTGATTTGAAATATATATATCTTATAGTAAGCAATAAATAGTATAGTGGAAATATTAATGTCAAATTAAATAGATTTTAATGAATTTTACCAGAGATAAAGAATAAAATTTTATAGTGATAACAAAGTCAAGTAACTGATAAGATGTCAGAAACATAATACCCGAACTTGACAATGTGTGAAGCAAAAGTGGATCAAATGTAAAGAGAAATGAACAACTCTGAAACATCATGGGATAGTTTATTATTTTTCTCACAGCCACTGATAAAATGAATTGGATTTAAAGCAAAAAATGATCTAAACAATGTCACTGTCAAATTATTATTATACAAAAAAATTGAAAAAATATACCCTCTTCAAGAACATATGCTACAGTCCACATAATAAACCATTTGCTACTTCCTAAAAAAGAATGATCAATAAATTTTAGAAAGTAAAAGAATATGTGGAGCACATTTCAGATAAGACTGAGTTCAACTGAAATCATTAATAGGATATTATAAGAAAGAACTATTTTGAAATTCAGTATTGTACATCCATATAATTGTTGGGTCACATAAGGAATAACAATAAAAATTAGGGAAAAATCAAATCTAATATTATTGGTAATAAGCCATATTAATATTTCTGATATACACCTAAAGTAGTACTTAGATGGAATCTTATAGTTAATTAATATTAGAGAAGAAAAGTTCAAAATATTTAAAATCATCATCTAAACTTTCACTTAAAGTGATATATAAAAAAGTAAATTATAACCAAACAACAGAAATCAAAGATAGAAAACAGAAAAATATAAAAAATAAGAAAGGTAAAAGTTGTTTTTTGAGCATTTAAAAAAATTCACAACAACAACAAGAGCAACAACAACAAAAAAAACACAGTAAACAAAAGACGTGGAAAGCTTGTAGCCAGATTGATCAGGAACAACAACAAAAAAAATCTCACACACTATAATATCAAGAATGAGTGAGGGTCATCACTATTTAACCTATAAGTAGTGAAAGTAAGAAAGAGAATATTTTATACATGTTAATACCAACAAATTGGAAAAGTCTAATAGAATAGACAAATTCTTTTAAAATTGCAACTGAGCAAAACTCACATAACTCCACTTTACCTCCCCTCCTCATTTCCGCTCTCCCCAACTTGAACTAAGTTTTTCTCCTCTGAGGACATGAACTAAATGACTTACAGGCTTCATATTACTATTGTGTACATGGATATTTGCTTTTCTATTCTCATGATACTTTACTAAGAATATGTTTCAACTTCACTCAGGTTAATACAAAAGACGTAAATTCATCATCTTTTTTTTTTTTTAAAATGGCAGAATAGTATTCAATAGTATACATATGCCACAGTTTGTTAATCCATTCCTGAGTTGATGGGCATTTATGTTGTTTACCCATCTTGGTGATTGTAAATTGAGCTGCAATAAACAGTCTAATGCAAATTTCTTTTTTAAAGGATATTTTTCCTTCTGGGTAGATGCTGAGCAATAGGAAGATGGGGTCAAATGGGAGGTCTAAATTGAGTTCTTTTAGGATTCTCCATACATCTTTCTAAAGAGGCTGTATTAGTTTGCAGTCCTAATAGTGTAAAAGAGTTCCTCTCTCTTTATGTCTGGGCCAGCACCTGCAACTTTGGGATTTAGTGATATGGGCTAATCTTACTAGGGTTAGGTGGTGTCTAAGGGTGGTTTTGATGAGCATTTCTCTTATGATTAGGGACAATGAGAATTTGACATATGTTTGTCTGTTTCACTGTTCTCCTCAGAGGTTTTTTTCATATATTTTGCCCAATGATAAATGGGAATGTTTGGTCTTATTTTGTTCATTAATTTTAGCTAACTATAGATCCTAGTTATTGAATGTTTGTCAGACTTGGAACGTGCAAATATTTTTTTCCTATCCTGAAGGTTGGCTTTTTCCTGTCATTTTTGTGTCCTTAGCTGTGCAAAAGATTTTCAATTTAGTTGAGTCCCATTTGTTTACTTATTTTATTGTTGCAATTGCCACTCAAGTTTTCTTCATAAAAATCTTTCCCCAGGCCAACATACTCAAGAGTTTTTACACTTTCATCTAAGATTTTTATCATTTCATGCCTTAGATGAAATACATCTTGAGTCAATTTTTGTAAGTGGTAAAAACTGCATTTCCAATTTTGGTCATTTACATGTGGTTATCCAATTCTCCCAGCACTATTTATTGAATAGGGATTTTTTTCCCACTGTATGCTTTTGTTTGGCTTATCAGATGGCTGTAAGAGACTGGTTTCATCTCTTAGTTTTCTATTCAGTTCTATATGTCTATGTGTATATTTTTATGCTAATTCCACATTGTTTTGGTCGCTGTGGATTTGTAATCTCACTTAAAGTCTGGTAGAGTGATGCCTCCAGCTTTATTTTTATTATTAAAATTTGCCTTGACTATAGGTTTTTTCTCTGGTTCCATATGAAATGAAGAACTATTTTCTTCAGTTCTTTGAAGTATGATTTTGGTATTTTCATGGGGATTGCACTGAATCTGTAGATTGCTTTGGGAATTGTAGACATCTTAACAATGTTGATACTTCCCAACAAATAACATGGTAGGCTCTTCCATTTGCTAAGGTCTTCTGCTATTTATTTTCTTAGGATTTCATAATTTTCTTTATAGAGGTCCTTCACTTTTTTTGTTAGGTGTATTCCTAAGTTTTTCATTTTCTTTGCAACTACTATAAGTGCAATTGTGTCCTTGATCAGTTTCTCAACTTGGCTGTTCTTGACATATACAAAGGTTACTAATTTGTGGACATGGATTTTATAGCCTGAGACATTGCTGTATTTCTTGATCACTTTCAGGAGTCTTGTGGTTAAGTCTCTGGAGTTTTCTAAGTATAACATTATATCATCAGCAAAGAGTGAGAGGTTGACCTCCTTTGCCCCTGTTTGGATGCCCTTTATATCCTTCTCTAATCTGATGCATTGGCTAGAACTTCTAGCTCTATGTTGAATAGTATTGGAAATAATGGACATCTTTGTCTGGTTCTAGTTCTAAATGAAAAAACTTTCAGTTCTACTCCATCAGTATTATATTAACTGTGGTTTTATTGTAGATAGCTTCAATCATTTTAAGAAATATACCACCTATACTTACAGTTTTAAGCATTCTTCTTAGAAAGGGATGCTGAATTTTGTCAAATGTTTCTGAATCTACTGAGAGGATAATACAGTCTTTGTTTTTACTTCTATTGATATGGTCAATTACAGTTATGGATTTGGATATGTTGAACCAGACTTGCATCCCTGCATGAAATCTACTTGATTGTGATGTGTAATTTTTTAAATGTGCAGCTGTAATCTATTGGCTAAGATTTTTCCTGTGCACTTTTGCATGGATATTCATTAGTGAAATTGGTCTGTGGCTCTCCCTTTTAGTTGGGTCTTTTCCTGGTTTTGTATCAGGGTCATGAATGCTTCATAGACTGCGTTTGAGAATATTCCTTTCTTCTCAATATTTTGGAAGTTTCTGCAGTATATGTACAGGCTCTTCATTGAAGATTTGATATAATTATAATGTGAAGCCTTCTGTTCCAGGGATTTTTTTTTTATTTTGTAGAAAGTTTTTTTTATTGTTTCTTCAATATCAGTGCTTGATATTGATCTATTCTTCCTGGTTAAGTCTAGGGAAATGATGTGATTCCAGGTATTGATCCATTTCTTCCATATTGTCACATTTCTGGGCATACAGTTTCTTGTAGTAGTCAGAGGTAATCTCTTGCATCTGCTGTTATTTCTTCTTTTTCATTGCTGATTGGGGTTATTATAGATTTTACTTTTTCATTTCCATTTCATCTAGCCAAAGATTTATCATTTGTATTTAACTTTTCAAAGAACTAATTGTTTGTTTCATCAATTTTCTGAATAATTCTTTTTTGTTCAGTTTCATTTATTTCTTATTTACTTTCAGTTATTGCTTTTCTTATGCTATGTTTGGGATTACATTGTTCTTCCTTTTCATTTTCCTTGAGAAGATTCATTAGGTTGTTGATGTGCTTTCTTTCTTTTTTTTCAGATGTGGGCATCTACATGAGATATATTTCCCTCTTAAATCTTTTTTTGCAATATCCCACAGGTTTTGTGACTTGTGTATTCGTTGTTATGTTTAAAGAATTTAAGTGTTTTCTCCTGTCTCTCTTCCTTGACACAACTGTCATTCAACATAAAGTTGTTTAGTTTCCATGCCTTTGTGTGGTGATGAAAATTTTTGTTGAAGTTGAGTTCCACTTTTATTGCCTTGTCTGAAAAGATGTAAGGTGAAATTTCAATTCTTTTGATTTTATTGGGGTTAGATTTTTGTTTTAAAATATAATCTATTTTGGAGAATGTTCCATAGGCTGACAAGAAGAACGTATATTCCTTATCTTTGGGATTGTGTGTTGTGTGTGTCTATTAAGCCTTGTTGTTCTAAGTTCATGTTTAAGTCCTCATATCTTTGCTTAATTTCTGATTACAGTATCTGTCCACCTCTGTAAGAGGGGTGTTAAAGTCCTCTGCTACTATGATAGTATAGGATATGACATTGTTCCGAGCAACTAAACTCTGTTGCATAAATCTGGGAGCATTCATGTTGGTGCATAAATATTTAAAATTGAAGTGTCTTCTTGTTGTATTGTTCCCTTAACAAGTATGAAGTGATCATCTTTGTCTTTATTAACTTTGATTGCTTTAAATTCACTTCTATCTGAAAATAAGATTATGACCCTTCCTTTATTTTGATTTCTATTTGCCTGAAATACTTTTTTCCATCCCCTCAACCTAAGTCTTCTTTTTTCCTATAAGGCAAGGTATATTTCTTGGAGACAGCATATAGATGGCTTGTGCTTTTTTATCCAATCACGCAATCTGTGTCCCTTCAATGGAGAAATTCAACCATTAACATTTATTGAGAGAATTGATAAGTGTGGTGAAATTCTACTCATTTTATTTTGTGAAAGTCCCTTGCTTAGTTTTATCCCTTTCACCATTGTAAAAGTTAGGTTTTGTTCTTTAGTTTCTGGGTGTTTACTTTGCTGGTGGACCATTGTTATGGTCAGTATGGAGAATAGGTCAGTGTAGAGAATAGGACCTGTAGAATTGGTCTTGTTTTAACAAATTTCCTCAATGTTTACATACTAGCAAAATATTCAATTTCTCCAACAATTCTCAAGCTTTGTTTAACAGGATACAGAATTTTAGGCTGAAAGTTATTCTATTTAAGAAAGTTGAAGTGGGTGACACCTGTGGCCCAAAGGAGTAGGGCGCTAGCTCCATATACTGGAAGTGGTGGGTTTAAACCCAGCCCTGGCCAAAAAATGCAAAAAAAAAAAAAAAAAAGAAAGAAAAGAAAGAAAAGAAAGTTAAACTTAGATGAATATTCTCTTCTGTCTTGGAAAATTTTAGCTTAAAAGTTTATTGTCAACTTGATGGATCTGTCCCTGTAAATCAGTTGGCACTTACTATTAGCTGCTTACAGAATTTTCTCTTTTGTTTTCACTCTGTACAAGTACATTACAATGTGTCTTGGAGATGCTCTGTGTTCAGATATCCCTCTGAAAGGAGTATTTCAGAGTCTTTAGCTAAACTTGGGAAATTTTCATTTATACTATCCTCTTTAAGGGCCTCCATTTCTTTGGGACATTCTTCTTCCCCTTCAGAAATACCTGTAATTTGTATGTTTGAACCCTTCATGAAATATCATAAACTTTGAGGGAATTTTCTGCTTTCTCTATTATTTTCTGCCTCTTTAATTATCTGGATTAACTCAAGAGCTTTATGTTCTAGCTCTAGATTCTTTCTTATCTATGGTCTAATCTGTTATTGATATTTACTACCACATCTTTAAGTTCCCTAATTGACACCATCAATTTTTTAAGCTCTACCATATCCTTTCTATATTCTTCATATCTTTCATCCAATGTTAGTTCTGTTTTTCTTTCTTATTAATTCCCTTTATTGTCTTTGGCATACATATTTTAAATTTCCTTTCTTTTATTTTCATAAATTCTTTATAGGTGAAATTATCTGGAGTAGCTGCCACCCTCATCCCTTGGGGTGGTTGCTTTGTTTTGGTTTCTCATGTTGCCAGAATTTTTCTGTTAGTTCCTCCTCATGTATGTTTTCTTCTTCTTCACTGCATTCCCCTACTTTTTCCTCTCACTACCTTATACACTTTAAATTACCTTGTATCAGACCTCAGGTGTTGAAGTGGCTGTTTTGTATAAGATCACAAGGCAGAGAAGTGTAAAGAGTGAGAAGGCAGAAAGAAAAGAAAAAATTAAATAGAAAAAAAAAGAGAGAAGGGGTGTGAAAAAAGAGAAGCAGAGTGACAGGACAAATGGTGATTTTTTGGTAGAGTGCCATGACCATATCCAAAACTTTAGACTTTGGGAATCTGGGTTGGGCAGGTCCTTCCAAGTCAGGAGCTCCTTACTTGCCTATGCAAAAGCAATACCCCACCTCTACAAACTATGAATGGAGGAAAATAATGTCACAGTAGGGACATGCCAATACAGTCTTTCCAATAGCCAAAGATAGAAGGACACCATAAACCATGGCCTCTTGATCTCTTTTAGTGACACCAATACTGTGACACTCCCCTCAACCAGACCAATGCTATAATCCCCCAGAACTCAGAGAAAAGATAAAAAATATATATACAGGAAATTAAAAATACAATTATATAAGATAAGGAGGTAAGAGGAATTATCTTATCTGCAGTATGAGAAAATTTTGTGGGAAGTTGAAAAAAATAGAAAAATATCTACCAAAAGAGAGAGAAAAGGAGAGAAATAAAAAATAAAAGGAGAATAAAAGGTGCTCAAAACCATAACAAAAACAGAGGAACCTTTCCTAGTAACAAAAGTAAAAATGAAAAAAAAATACAACCAATAGGAACCCCCCCAATGTGTGTGTAATTATATATATGGGTGTGTAAATATGTACATATATATGTGCGTAGAACTACATGTGTAGATATATATATATATATATATATATATATATATATATATATATTTTACAATATATTGCCTGGAGATCAGGTGGTGCTGTGGTGTCATGAGATTGGGAACACATAGGCTGGTAGAGGGCCAGAAGCCACCCACTAGTTGCAGAAGAAATTGGATCTTGTCTTCCTGACTTATTTGGCCTTAATCTGGGCCTTGGTGTTTCATCAGAATTCAGTCCCCATGAGATGGGGTCCTAAAGGTCTCACCAGATCCTTTAGGAAGCACATCGCGGAGTGCCCACTGGCAACAATTCCTAGGTGTTCATTGACCACTCAGTTCACCCCAAGGTTGGATGCCTGAGCTCAGCATGCACCAGAAGTGGTTGTGCACTAGAAACCTGTGGACTGTTTCTCACACATGGGCTTCCCACACTGGCAGCACCCACATAGCAGCCAAACCAATGGAAGATCCACCCCACTTGATATTCAATCCTGGATGCTGGACACTGTTTGAACCCACTTACTCATTTAAGCTTTCCAAAGCCACTCCAGTGAGCAAGGTTAGCCCATAATCAAAAGCTGTAGGACCTTACTTGTTTCCAATGGTCTGGGCAAGCTGGCTGGCTGTTCCCTGCCTGTTCCCTTAGCACTTGCTTTCTGTATTGGTTTTCCTCAGCTCCATATCACCTCACTAAACCCTGCTTCACCACTTATCCTTTGTGCCCCAGAGTGATGTTGTCCCTGGGTGGGTTCCCCCAGCCAGAGGTGATTGGAATTTTCTTTCCCCTGCCTTGACTTAGGTGGCTAGTAAGAAGTTTCCTGTTCTCCATCCCCCCTAATGTCTTATATGTTAAATAATAGAATAATTTTTAATTTCTACTTAGTAGAAATATTGTACTAAAGTAATAATATTGTAAAGTAATAATATTGAACTTATAACAGTTACATAAAATAGGTATATGCATTTTCTACATTAAAAAAACAAAAATCCTTTACAATTTAAAATTATTTCTGTGACACTCTTAGTATTTTTTAATCATAGGAATATTTTATTTAAAACTTTTTAAATTTTTAATTTACTTTTACATAATATTCTAGCATCAACACATTGTTAATAAAAGGTTTTTCTTTTACTTCCTTGATTTTTTATTCAATCTGATTTTATTCTTTCTCTGAGTAACATCAAACATCATTACAACCCACTTGAAATATTTTTGCACATGGTAGATTATCAGCATCTTCATTTTGTATATGCAGACTTTGCAAGCAACATTTTAATTTTTTCCTTCCTTTTCTTTCTTCTCTTCCTCCAACATTTGTTAACTTTCCTTAGCCTTTGCCTTATTTTCTTACTATCTCCACTAACCTATGTTAGGTTAGGGAGTTAGACATGAGCAGGTTGGATGGTGAATGCTATTTTTGTCTGGGTTGGGTCAGGCTGGCCTATGGTTTTGGGGGAACAGGGATAATTGAGACCTTGCAGGTGCAAAGCCTTGTAGATGGGCTGTTTGGAGGAGCTGGTGTTTTGGGGAATTGAGTAATGTTTCAGGGACTTTCTGACATGAACAGACAGATATGGTCAATCTGACTTGAGTTGTTTTGGGAACAGTCTGATTGGGACTTTAGGGGAAAGTCTCTCACAAAAAAAAAAAGAAAGAAAGAAAGAAAGAAAGAAAGAAAGAAAGAAAGAAAGAAAGAAAGAAAGAAAGAAAGAGAAAGAAAGAAAGAAAGAAAGAAAGAAAGAAAGAAAGAAAGAAAAGAAAAAAGAGAGAGAGAGAGAAGCCATAGCCTCCATAGAGGGTTAGAGGGTCTTTGAAGCATGGTACAATTGAGGTAACAGTGTACCTAAGTAAACTACCATTTCTAACACCATAAAAATCACACCTACCAATGTCAGGACAGTTTACACATACCTGGCAATGCCCAGAAATTGCCTTATATGGAATTCCCCACCTTTTTCCATGAAAATCCATGAATATTCCACCCTCCATTTAACATAAAATTAGAAAATAAGCATAAAAGTAGAAATCTTGTTGAACTCAGTGTTTGTCGAACTTGCAGGGGTTAGCCCATTCCTTCTTTGGAATGCACTGTTCTTTAATACAGCATTTTAACACTTTCCCTGATCACACCTGCTTTCTCTGCTCATTCATTCTGTTGACTGGATACCAGTAACCATTCTTCAGTACTGTAAACTAAGAATCCAGGAACATGGAGAACTGCCATCTCATCCCTCCAGCTGTAACACCTGCATTTTACTACAGTAATGAGTCACACCCTTTATTTGGAATGTGCTGATGATTATCTACATTGTAAACAGCCACAATATGTTCTTCAAAAACGAAACAACTATTTGCTGTAATTATCACCAAATTACATATAATATGTGTATAGAAACAAATATCTTTAAAGAGTAACAATTATGAGATCTTCATTTTATGTCACATATTGTATATATTTGGAATTATAATCATTGTTTTGTTTACATTTAAATCACCATTCATTTATGAAAATAGAGTAAATATGGCTTGGACAGAAAATCAGATCTTGAATCAGAAATTAAGATTCTAAGCACAATATATCATTTAATACTATTAAAAATATAATGACATTTTATTTTTGCTTTAAGATGTTAGATTTTGAGGATCAAGTCATAAAAATTATCATCTCCATTTAGATATGCCCTTTCTCCCCTTGGGGTCGTGAAACAGATGCTCATACTTATCTGCAACCACACAATCTTCTTCATTCATAGCAATAATAAGCTTTACTCATGGTGCTTACTCAAGACATCATGAAGTTAAGTTTAGGATATTTTAAGATTTATTTCTGAGGATATTTATAGAAAAGCTTAGATATCTTATCATTGAGTAAAGTCAATTTTCAGAGTTTTATTTCCCTTAGTAGAAATTGAATCAGTAAATGCAGCAGACCCATTTTATATTAAGGTTTTGTTAGATATTCTTGCTTAGATCATTATTCCTTTTTCTTCCTTGCTTTCCATTTTAATCCAGTAAAAGGGATAATGGTAATGAAGAGGGTGAAGAATAGACAGATTTAACTTGGAATATCAACCTGAGTTACACATTACATTTACCTGAAGGACCTTCATAAAATATTAAAGACTTGGGGATTTGGGACCGATCGATTTGGGATGGTGGACACTATTAGTATTTTTAAAGACCTCCAAAGGTTTTAATGGTTTAGTGCTTAAGCCATATGACTTCCATTAGGCTAGTGGTTGTGTAGTGATTATCTTAACTTTAAGAGAAAATTTTTCATTTCTGACTAAATGCAAAGTTGGGGGAGAATGCTTTTGTCTCAGGCTGTCTTCCCCATCCTTCACCCCAATTTTTGTTTCATTATTTTAAGAAGGATTAAGTATAGCAATGTAATTTTAAAATGTAGCAGCCCTTTCATAATCTCCCAACAATGGAAGATTAAGTACGAAGAAATTGGATCCTTTATGAGATTAAATTGATAAATCAATCCTACAAGGTTTTTCAGATATGAGCCACAAATATCCTTTGTAAATTTTCTATTATCTGTCACTCTAAATGATTTCTTTATAGAGGTGAAATTCAATTTTTAATACTTAATGCAGATATATTAAAACCAATTTTTAAGAAATATATTTAAATCACCATAATATCTTTTGTCTATTGATTTACAAAAATTTAGAATATTATAGTGGTACAAATGTTTTTGTTAAATGGATTTTTTTCATACTGCTTGACTCAAAGTTGTGTGTGCCCATCACCCAAATAATGTACATTGTACCTCTTATGTATGATTTTATTCAATCCTTCTTTCTTCCCCACTGTTTGATGTCAATTGAATTTTACTTCCATCTGTGCACATGAATGTTGATCTATTAGTTCCAATTTAATAGTGAATTCAGGAGATGTTGATTTTTCCATTCTTGCAATACTTCACTTTGGAGAATGGTCTTTAGTCCCATCCAGAGTGTTATAAAATGTATTGATTTATTTTTTGCGACTGAGTAGTACTCCATGGCATACATGCACCACATTTTATTAATCTTCTTATGAACTGATTGGCAGTTAGGCTGATTCCACACCTTTTGATTGTGCATTGTGGTACAATAAATATTCTAGCGTTTGATTGAATTAAAAAGCTTAATTTATCTGTCTAAAATACTTTGTTATTTTTACACCAAGAATGATTTAAATTTTCATAAAACAGAGATCGACAGTTTTCATGTATTTATTTACAGTATTTATGATTATGTATTTACTTGTATGCTTATACATTATATATAAAAGTTGTACCCATATGTATAATTTTAACACAGAATGTGCTTTAGAGCCTGATATTTCAAGAATGCTTTGCTATACCAAATCATTCTCTGAGCTGACAACTGTACCAGGTCTTATTGTAACAAGTAATAAGAAGCAATAACTTGCTCTAACAAGCAAATTCCATCTCCCAAGAACATTCTTTTAGAGACTCCTGAATGTGTTATCTTTCTTGAAAGGATGGTCTACCTACAATGCTATTTTCTCCTTTTATATTCATTATTTGAAATTTAGCTCAGCTGCAGACTAGAGAAACAATTCTACCTCACACTGCTACAGCCAGTTTTCCTTCAGTGCCCTTCCATTCACAGTAAAGGAAGGTTAGCAGATTCATGCAAAATTACTTTTAAAGGAAGATCAACACTGCTCTCTCATCTCCATGAGGTCTTCAGCTAGCTTGGCCTGGTCCAAAGAGGAAAGACTCAAGAAGAGGATATGTTGCTGATCATGAGAATGATACTCTACTTGAAGATGTCAGTATTTTTGGAGTTTTGCCGATGAATACATCACTAGAAGTTGGAGGTAACTTGGTTTCCCTCCAACAATCACATACTGAGAAACATAAATACATAAAAACATAAAGGGTTCTTTTCACTATCAATGTATTATTGCCTAATTATGAATTGAATTATACTTATCAAATGTTGAAAAGTTTCTTTAAAATATGTATACATTTAACATAAGAAATAAAAAAAAAAATCAGACAGCACCTGTGGCTCAGTGAGTAGGGCACCAGCCCCATATACTGAGGGTGGCGGGTTCAAAACCAGCCCTGGCCAAACTGCAACAACAACAAAAAATAGCCTGGCATGTGGTGAGCACCTGTAGTCCCAGGTACTCAGGAGGCCAAGGCAAGAGAATGGCCTAAGCCCAAGAGCTGGAGGTGGCTCTGAGCTGTGACACCATGGCACTCTACCAAGGGCAATAAAGTGTGACTCCATCTCTAAAAAAAAAAAAAAAAACAAAAAAAAACAAAAAAAAACTTTATCATAGTATATTATAAACTAGCAGTGATCTTTATCAAAATTTTATTGATGTGAAGATTCATATTAACACTAAGTTTTATATCCATTTTCATTTTGTCATAGACCTATAAAAACCAAAATTCAAACCCAGAAATTCTTCTGAATTTATACAAACATATCTTATGTTAAAAATATATTTAGTTAACCATTCTAAATAAAGCATGCTGAGTGCCATAGATAATCTAAGACAATGGGAAATTCCATCAATATCAAGTGACAATTTTACTAATATGTGTGTTTTTCTGAACTCATTAATTTTTTATTTCATAAATAATGCTCGTTATGTGCTTGATGTGTTTTGAAACACTAAATATGAAAATAATGAACAAGGTAAACATGATTCCATCTCTCTCATAAGGCTTTACAAAATAGACTAATGTTAAGCACATAAATAAATCATTAAAAGAAGAAAAATATTATATGGGGTTTCAATTTTAATATATCTTTCAACTAGCATAATTCTCTACCAAATTGAGAATTACATAATTTTAAAATAATTTAATCAAATACTATTTTGTGTATGTTGATACACATAATGTCTTCTTACTATCCCAAGGAAGGGTACACATGAGCTCCTAATACACTTTGCAGTTTGTCATAACAAAGGAAGCCGAACATACAAAGTTACATGATATAAAACAACCCAGGTTGTTTACTTAGGGATTAAGATAACTAAAATTCTATGTGATATTACTAATTGATGTTAATATGATAAGTGTTTGATATTTTAATACAGGTAATTTGAACTTTTAACATCACACTCAGAATTCTAAATATAAATTGTAATAATTTCAAATTAAAATATCAGACTATAAAAAATAATCCTTAAAAAATAATCAAGATCTATTCTACATGAATTGTTATATCATTATGTGCTTTGTTTTCTGTGACTAATAAATAATTTATTTAGTCTCTATTATGCACCCTAGGGATAAAAATAAAATATGATCTTTGCCTACAAACTGAGGAGATATATCTAACTGACAACTATCCAGGCTAAAAGACTTCTCAAATTTAGGTAGCTACAAGTTTTAGAAACTATTTTTAAATTATAAAAGTAATGAATTTTCCTCTCTAATGGATTAACTTATTATCCATCATATATTTATGCCATCTTGTAGTACCTTCAATTAGTACATAAAATTAGAAAAAAATAGGTAGTAGAAAAACAAAACTTCCATTAAGTAGCAAACTTTCATCACCATTAAGATAGAAAAATAATTAGCAAGGAAAAAATAAAAACATAAACCATAAAGTGATCAAAGATGTTATCAGTTTGCCAGAGCTGCCATAATAAAGTATGACAGACTGGATGGCTTATACAACAGAAATTTATTTTCTCACAGTTCTGAAGACTTGAAGCCCAAGATTAATAATGAAACAGGGTTGGTTTCTTGTGAATCTCCTTGTCTTGGCCTCTTTACCCTCTTTGTCTTCCTATGGTCTTTCTTCTGTGAGTGTCTGTTTCCTAATAACTTCTCTTTATAAGGACATTGCTTATATTAGATTAGAGCCTACCTTAACGACTTCATTTCACTTTAATGACTTTTTTAAAAGCTCTATCTTTAAATGCAGATACCTTTTGAGGAACTGTGATTTAAACTTCACTGTATGAATTTTTGGGAACCACAATTCAGCCCTTATCAGGAGATAAGCTATTTTCTCTAGTTAGAATGTTTAACCCTCCAAACTTCATATTGAAATGGGATGTCCTATTGGAGATGGGGGCATTTGGGTCAGGGAAGCAGATGCCTCACGAATGGGTAATGAGTCATTCTTGTGGTAATGAGTGTTTCCTCATGTTACCAGTTCTCACAGAGCTGATTCATGAAAAAGAGCCTGGTATATCTTTTCCTCTCTCTGTTTTCGCATGTAATCCCACACACTGCCTCTCCTTCATTTTTTGCCATGCATGGGAGCAGCCTGAAACTCCCTGCTCTCGCAAATCATGGTGCCATGCTTCTCCTACAGTCTGCTGAATTGTCGGCCCAATAAATTCTGCATCTTTTTGAATCACCCAGCTTCAGGTAATCCTTTATAGCATCACTGGAGGACTAAGACACTTTCTAGCATTAAAATTTGCTCCTATTAATATACTTAAAAGCATAAATATAATTAAAGTTCATTGCATGTGTTTTTTAAAGTTTATATACATGTTAACCGTGGTCAGAATAGGCTAGATATAATGACAACATCTTAGTTTTGTGTTCCACCTTTATGTCCTAGGTGCTAAGCCATGTTACACATACTATTGATTTTATTGGTCAAAATAATTTTGTGAATTTGTTCTGTTATCATTCAGAATTTTGAGTATGTTAAGTATACAGATTTTTAGTAACTTTCACAAAATATTATAAATAATAAGAAATGCAGCCAAACTATATATAGGCTCCTATGTCTGAAACCAAGTCCCAGTGAATATTTCTTATAGAATACGGCTATTTGGTAACTCATTGTGCCATATTTTGATTGTGTTTAGAGAACAAGAAATGAAGTATAATTTAACATATAACATTTCTTACCTCCGATTGATGAAAATATTTTCAAGTATTCTTATGACATAAAAAATATTTTATTGTTCTCTAACATGGAAATGTTTGTTTCCACTATTAATTATACAATGTGACAGCAATGACGAATTCACTAAGTCATATTCTGCATACTACTACAAGATTTAGCTGTCTTGGAATCAGTTGACTACTACAAATATACAGCCTAACTAAAGATAAAACTGCTTACATACATATACTTTTAATATGATATGGTTTTTTTTGCAGTTTTTGGCTGGGGCTGGATTTGAACCCGCCACCTCCAGCATATGGGGTTGGTGTCTTACTCTTTGAGCCACGGGTGCCGCCCTATAATTTTCTTACATATTTACAAAACCCCCAAATATTTGTAAAATTGGAAAATTATTTTAAGATGAACCATTTAAATTCTGGCTCCATTTTTTTTTCTACATAATTCTTTAGACTAGTTGTATCAATCACACTACAAAAAAATGCAATACTGACTCTTAGAACCATGGAACTGGGTTTTTCCCCAAGGCCTATAGGATTTAAAAGACATGCTTGGAAATTAAGTAAAATTTTCTGATATATATATATATATATATGAAAACAATGTAGAAAAAGTGTACTAGAAAAGATATTCCCCTTCTGTTTAATATTATTTATTTTTAAGATCCAGACAAATACTTTGGTGTTGACTTTTTATTTAGTGGAGATATTTTTCATATTTATCTTGTCTGAAAAAGTTTTTGAACAAATGTGAAACACAGAATATTACCTTGTAGTATGGAGAACAATTTTAATTTTCCTTACTCCAGGCCAGTTTGGAAATCTGAAAAGTGCTATAAAATATACAATATTTTAAATAAATCATAATTATTTGAGTTTAGAAATATGAATAGCAATTTTGCAATCAAATCAGATGTCACATTGTGCTAAATATGCAAGAAAAAAATCCATGTACAGATGGTGAAAATCAAATCCATTCTCAACTTCACAAACCAGGTCTATATGATGAAAAATATCAATTCAACAAACTGTCCATCTGCCATATTCAAACATCTTAAAACCAAATAAATCAAATGTAAATATCTGTGTTTAATTGTAAAGAGATGTTTAAATTTTGAAAAATTGTAAGACATACATAGGTGAATAAGTCTATAATTCTTTGATATGAACATTGTTATAGTCATTATGAAGATTCATATGTCATTAGATATTTTTAACTGATCTTTGTAAATCCATTAAGTAAAATAAAAAAAAAACAGTGCAATGAAATAAATAAATATGTACCTAATTTTTTCTCACTTTGGATTAATTTTATAAAATAAAAATCAAACAAAAAACTTAATATCTAATTTTAGCATATAAAAGACATTGCGGTAACTAATGATGAAATTTTTAGTATGCATTTTTTAACTCATGAATGTGTAATGATAATATTTACAATAAAACATTTGCATAATAAAATCATTTCAAATAAAATGTTTTCTAACTACTTTAGCATTCACATGTTCTCATGTCTATCACTGGAATTAGAATAAAATCTAAAGGTAAGTTGCTGGAAGATCTTGGGCAAATCAACTGAGATCTCAATATTTCAATTATTTCTCTTAGTAAATAAAAGAGTTGGATATATTGATGTAAACGACTCTTCTTGTTTCAAAAGTTTTTGATCTTGTAATACTGTATATATGGTACATTAGACCTATGTTTAATTGAAATATATAGTTGTAAGAAGATAGAAAATATAATAATGTCATAGAAATTATCATTTAAATATATTTCATATTTTAAAGGCATGCATTTTGTTTGCACATATGGATCTTTCATTCTGAGTTATAACCTAATTGTATGAAAGTTCCAATTTAAGATTACTAATGTTTTATGTATAACTGATTAAGCTCCATATTTAAATTAAAGCAAAGAAAAACTTGCATAGTGCTAGTAATTATTTATATCAGGTGGCATAATAATGTTATCCTTAGCTGAAGTGACAGATTTAAATTACACCATGATGAAATTTTCAAATTCAATTGCAATTTGATTTCCTCCTTCTTACTCATAACACAAATAAAAATGCCAACTATTTAAAAATTTTAGAATCTTTTCTGCAACAATGGAATAATTCTTTCTTTCTTTCTTTCTTTTTTTTTTTTTGGCCAGAGCTAGGTTTGAACCCGCCACCTCCAGCATATGGGGCCAGCACCCTACTCCTTTGAGCCACAGGCACCGCCCAATGGAATAATTATAAAATCAATGTTTAAGGTAATAACCAATTTAAATATGCCAAAATAGGTAGATGTTAAATATAATGGTAACTAGAAATGTCTGATTGCATAAAATCAAGTCATAATATAATTTTATCACACTACCTTTACAAAACTAAGTATTTAAGCATTTTTAATAATAAAACAAAACAATGATTTCTTTCCTCAATTAGAGAAAAGTAGAAAAATACTTTCAAATAGAGATTCTCTCATGGATACACACCTGACCGAGGATAATAGCAGCATTTTCAGTAGAGATTTGATGTTGCTGTGAAGAAGGGAAACTCACAAACCAGGGGTAGTAAAATAACTAGGAAGAAATAAAATGAAAAAATCAATGTAATATTGTAATATTCTTTTGAATAGAAACTAAAATAATCCAATTTTTAAAATGCAAAGTAAAAATTGATGTTTTCCCCAGATAGTAAACACAGAAAATAAAGTAAGGAAGATCCTAGAGGGAGTCCTAGAACTAAATCATCTTCCCCCTAAATTCTCTCTAATTTAAACTGTCCTTCTGAATTATTGTCATTAATATCAGTGTACTTTCTCTTTTGTGGTTTTTAATTAAAATAAATGTTACTGTGTTGTTCATAAAATATGATGACAAGAATGTAGCTGTATAACTTGAAGAGATCTATTTAATCTCATTTCCTTTAATCCTTCACAGGTGTCAATATGTATTATTATATTTTATGACAGAAGTCAAAACCTTGAAGTAGCACCACATAAACTAAACTTCATATGTGAGCAAATAGTGAGATCTTAAGACAATATTATATATAGAAATAAATGGAATATGCTTTTGAGAACTTAGGTACGAACGTGAACCGAAAATCCACTAAAATGTATGTTCTAAAGTTTGTATTTCAAAATTTTTGTCTGTGTATTTGCATTTTTACTTTGTTTGCCTTCTGTACACTCAGCACATACCTGTCTCTGTGTGTGAGTGTGTGTTTGCGTGAAAGGGAGAGAGAAAGACACTGTTGGTACCAACAGTTGGCACAGATAGAGCAACTGGATCACCAATACATTCATATATTGCTGATGGGAGAGTAAAATGTTTCAATTGCTTTAAAAAATATGAAAGTTTGTATTATGATGTTAATAGACATTTATCATAGAAATGGACAATTCTACCCCGGTATTTACCTAAGAGAAATAAAAACAAACCTTCATAAAAATACATTACAACATATTTATTAATAATGGTCCTAAGCCAGAAACAACCCAAACATTTATTAGCAGGTAATACTGTGGTTATACAAATAAAATGGAAAAAATTAATTGTGCACTATGCCACACCAATGAATTAAATATAATTTATTCTGAATGAAAGAAGCCACACAAAACATATAAGTCCATTTTTAAGAAATTGTGTGACAGGCAAAACTAATCTATACTGAATCAAATCAAATTGTTTCTTAGGTTAGGTGTTAGGTAATTGTGGAATTTAAAATACAAAAACAGACATAATGAAATTTTCTGTATAGGTGGAAGTTTTCTACATCCTGATTGAGATGGTAATTATGAAGTGAATACATTTTTCAGGAATTGTTTACGGCACATTAATTTTCATGGAAGTCTTTAATATTCAAAAAAATTCTATGACGTGCAATATATTTTTATGTTGTCTAGAGATGTATCATTTTGAATCATGTGACTGTGACTATAATTTTTTATTGTTTAATTCAAATACAAAATAAAATCTGTAGAGATCTTATAAATATAAAATAAAATACAAATACATACTTAATGTAAATTAATATTTATAATGTATAATAAAATAAATTATTTTTTTTAAATATATAAAAGATAAAATAAACATCTGTAGGAAGTATTTTGGGATAGAAAATGCCACTCGAGCATTAATAAGATCTTCACCTTAATATAGCGTGTCACTTACCGCTATTAAAAAATTTTCCCGGCTCGGCGCCTATAGCTCAACCGGCTAAGGCGCCAGCCACGTACACCTAAGGTGGCGGGTTTGAATCCCCAGCCCGGACCCGCCAAACAACAATGACAGCTGCAACCAAAAAAAAATAGCCGGGCGTTGTGGTGGGCGCCTGTGGTCCCAGCTACTTGGGAGGCGGGGCAGAAGACTCGCTTGAGCCCAGGAGTTGGAGGTTGCTGTGAGCTGTAATGCCACGGCACTCTACCCAGGGGGACAGCTTGAGG
>CAUYQS010056018.1:0-112502 GCA_963574585.1 Otolemur crassicaudatus
TTTTTTTTTTTTTTGCAGTTTTTGGCTGGGCTGGGCTTGAACCTGCCATCTCTAGCACATGGAGCTGGCGCCCTACTTCTTCAAGCCACAGGTGCCACCCTAATACTATTGTTCTTGAATTAATTTCCCATGTAGGCATTGTAGAGTGAAATTTATAAAATAATTTCAAATAGCTATAAAAAGGAAATAATTGTTCATTTATTAATGTGATAAATATTCCACTTTGTAAGAAATATTTTGTTCTACCTTTTAAGTATGTACCATTATTATCTAGTTATAGATATATCTAGACATACCAGGTATAAAAGATGCAGTGACAGGATATGGTAAAATATATTGAGAGATCAGATATAGGTGTCAATGTTAGGCAGTTTCCTAAAGTTTATAAAAAGTGGTGACACAGGGCGGCTCTGTGGCTCAAAGGAGTGAGGGGCAAGCCCCATATGCCGGAGATGGTGGGTTCAAACCCAGCCTCTGCCAAAAACTGCAAAAAAAAAAAGTGGTGACACACAGTTAGATGCTCAGAATTTTCCTACTTAGGCCGGAGTACATTTGTAACTTATAAAGCCACAGTCTATTGAATTAAACCAGAAAAAAAAATGAACTTTGTTAATTACAATGTGTAAAATCCTATAGATGGTAAATTTGTAACTCTAAGGAAAAGGAAGAAGTACAATGTCATTCTTTTTTGCTGTGGCAAAATACAGACAGAAGTAATGGTGATAACAAGATTTCATTGGATCTAGAATAGGAAAAAAAATCTAAATGCATTAATTTATCTTATGAGCAGTAACCAGAATTCTAAACCTTCACACAGACATTGTTACTAAAACTGAACAAATATAAGAAAGAAAAAATAGGCAATACAATTAAGAATTTATCTATACATAACTAAAAATAAACCTCCTCACAAAGAAAAATTAGGAAGAAAGTCAGGAATACTTACCTAAATACCCGTGATAAAATTATATTCAACTGGGAAACTTGAAACCAAAACTAAATGAGTTAATTAACTAATACAAACATGCACATACACACAATTACCTGGACTAATTGAATATTGTCCTGAATATACATAATTAAGATCCAACAATCTGTACACTTTATGTGTTTACTTCTGTGTAAATTTCTCAGACTAGACTGGAAACACATATTGAAATCTAGTTTATTTTCTGTACGTTTATGTGTTATCAATTCTTAGGGAATCTCCAAGATTTCATTATTTCCTGTATTAATTTTCTTTGGAAAGAGATCAAGACTCAATTTGTCATTTTTTAAGAACAGTGTTAGAGAAAAGACCAATACAAATACTAAAAGGGAAGGACTGTAATAAAGCTAAGAGGGTTGGAAATATTAGTCTGGAAGCATGTCTGTCAAATATAAATATAAATGAGTATATGTGTGTAATACATTGTATATTTCCATATTTTTCCCACTAAATGACTTTAGAACCTATACGTAAGTATCCGTAAGAATCTTCACCTTGGCTTGGTTTCTGTTTGCCAATCTTCACGAAACTGAGAGATCCACAAATGAACTAATCTACCTAAAGAAGAGATAAGGAAAAGACAAGGCGAGCATACTGTTACAACAGAAAGTAAAATTGTGCTTAAACAGTGACAGGACATGTCAGAAGAAATTATTGGGAGGGGCATATCTTCTGCCTTGCAAGAGAAAATTTAAGCATGCCAATAAGGTATGGTAGTACTGGATTGTATATATTGAATAGAATAAAAAGTCAAAAACCTATGGAGATATAAATAAACAAATAAGGGAAAATAAAAGTGTTTTCTAATAATTATAGATGTTATGATAATATTAGTAAGTTACAAAAATAGAGTTGAATGTGTGATGAAGTGTAGAGCTTTCATGTAGTATCAAAAAATAACAATTAATTAGAAAGAAAAATAGTGATTTTTTACTGGTGAATCCTATAAGAACATCACCATAACTAAATGATTAAAGATAACAATCATTACTCTCTGGTATAATGCAGCTAGGTGGTTGGTTAGTTATACTAGATAGATAACTCTGTCAGTTAAACCAGTGATTGGTACAGGTTCACCTGGAAGTACTTAAGGGGAGAGTCATATCTTGATATACTTGCACTGCTAGTAATAATGATTTTATAAGCTTAAAAACAATATACAAGTATTAGGTACTGAATTAAGAAAATGATTGCAGAGGATGAGCAAAGGAAGACAGAAACAGGAGAGAAGTGGATGCCTGAGCTCAGCACAAAACTGGGCTAGATGGTTGGCGCCTTTAAAACTGAAGCTGTCTTGCTGAAATTTCACCCCTCCCCCAGCTGGATTTGTGTTTTTGGAGTTCTCTAAGTGGGTTAGACTCCCTGGAGGGGTAGTGGTCTCTAATCGCCTTGAAAGAAGGAGTGAGTTTGTAAAGTTAGGTATGAGGAATGTTTAAACTTTGTTAAAGAAGGCAAGATTTGCTCCCAACCAGATAAAGAGATAAAATATCTCTTTTCTTCTGTCACCTTGGTATGACCAGAAGCGTCTGTCTGTCTGACAACAGTTTTCTTGTGTATTAATTGTCCCTTCTGTGATTTGTGCTCTGGCTCAATTGGGGTCTTCTCTGACGTCCTGCTCTTGGACTGTTTTTCACTGTCCCATACTCTGTGTTAAAGATCATTAATATCGTAAAGCAATACAAGTAAAAAGTAAATCCATACCATTGATGTAGTTAGTTAAAGAAATAGTTTAGTTAGAAAAATGTAAACATAGCAGGAACCATAACAAAATTGTTTGCCATTCCCTCATGAGACTTATGTTTAAAACAATGGTGTATGAAATAAAAATGGAGGAAGCCTGGGGCCAGATACTACATGTGCGTTAAGCCTCACAAAGAAGAAAGGCATGTGACCTCCTGACCCAGATAAGCTCTCAAAGTTTCCTTTATCTCTTGAACTTTTTTTTGTTTGATCAAGCCACTGGGAGGGAACCCTTGGCATTGTTGGGGCTGGTACTCTACATGTTGGGGTTTATTCGTAACTATTTCTTTTTACTGTCTTTATTATAGTTGTCCAATATTGATCATCACGTCTAAATATCACTTCTTTCCATATATTTTTCATATACATACATTTATTTTTGACCATCATACCTTGATTAAAAATTGCCAATGCTTCATGAGGGGATCTCTGAGCATTCACCATTACTGTTTATTCACTCAAATACATTCCACACCCCTCATACTGAAACCCTAAGGCATGAAAATCATCAGAACACTGACCATGATCAGTTTATGCTTTCAAAGAAAATCCCGAAATACTAAATATGGTCATGGGTCCCCTCAGCTTTCATCTTCTGGACTATTTACATCCTCCCCTCTTTAGTTGTCACTTGGCCTGTTGTTTTTAGGAATTTGTGGACTTCTCTTGGATTAGGAAGTATTATGTTGTTTTTACTTCTTTTTTTTTGTTAATGTTTGTATTTTGGTTTGTATCTGCTTGTACCCTTTACATATGCTACTTTTCTCTTTCCAACCACCTTTATTTAGGCAACTCTCATTCATGCTTTAGAAATTGGTGTAATATCATTCCTTCAATGTAGCTTTCATTTGCCACACCACCTTATTTATTTAATGATCATACCCTTTTCCTCAAATACTTTTCTATTGTGTTGTTCAACAAATGCCTGATTTTAATTCTTCTTAGACATTTTGAATGCATGCCTTATAGATAGATATTTTGTGTGCTTTATTCATGATTGTATTTATAATCCACTATACAGTGCTCCACACAATGTGAATGCTTTCTATGCTTTTGGAATTGATGCAAGAACAATGCATTAAGTGAATCTAGTTGGAAACCAAACATACCTGTTTTAACACTGTAGAGGCTTTAACGTACTTATATTTATAGTTACAGTCCAAAATTCCCCTTTTCTGGATTGTCATATTAACTCTGAAGAAACTTTTAGCGGCTCACTAAGCTCATACTTGCTTAGGGAAGGGTGGGTAGATACAACTTCTGGACTCTGAAATGTCCTGTGCTTGAGATTGAGAGGATGTGATATGTGTGTGTGTTAGAGATAAGGATTTTGCATGTTTGTGTTTGTTGGCATAGAAAAAACTATTGATTCTGATGTCAGATAGCCGTTGGTGAAGAAATATGCCTATGTTTATCAGAGATTGATTGCTGAAGTAGTATTGCCTATGCATAACACCAGGTTTGCTTATAGAGAATAGATAAACTTCTCATGCATTGGGGAGGGGAAGGATGGGTGGTGAGGAATTGATAGGACAACATCTATGGTGCATTTTACAAGGGAACATGTCAAATCAACTAAGTGTAGAGTATAAATGTCTTAACACTTTTGGAATATGAGGGAGCAAAGACACTTGAGATTTATAACGTTTTGGTTATGAAGCCAGTTACCTTTGTGAATAAGTCTTTTCATGGGTATATTCTTTCTTTCTCAAGGGCACATACTTAGTAGTGAAATGGCTGGAATGCATGACAGATGTAAGGCTAACATCATAAGAAAGTGCCAAACTGTTGCCAAGTGTTCGTACCATTTTTTCATGGCCATCAGAATTGTATGTTTTTTTGTCTTTTTTTTTTCTTAAGTCAAATACACATAGATCATGAAAACATTCATGCACGTGTGGGGTACAATGTGCTGATTCTTTTTTTATACAATCTGATGTGGTTACATTAAACCAATCAACATAGCTTTCATCTCATTTACTTGATTATTGTGCCAAAACATCTATGTTCTATTCTTTACCGATTTGACTTGTACCCTTGTCATATGTTCCATAGGTGTGGTCCTGCCATTTACCCTCTCTCTGTCAAACCTCCCCTCATCCCTCCCTCTTCCCCCATTTCTCTCCTTCATCCTAGGCTATAGTTGTGTTCTATCGTTCATAAGAAAGTATGAGTACCTATAAGGAGGTTTCATAGAAGTACTGAGTACATTTGATACTTTTTCCTCCATTGTTGAGACATATTTACTCAGGAGAATATGTTCCAGATCCCTCTATGTAAACATAAAAGAAAAAAAAAAGTCTTAACACAATAATTTAGAAAGTGAGGTGAACCATATGTTAACCAGTTTGATGAAATTATTTCAAATTGTATATAAAACCAGCACATGGTACCCCATAAATGCATTAATGTACACAGCTATGATTTAATAAAAAAAAATTCACTCAAGGCTCGGCGCTTGTGGCTCAAGTGGCTAAGGCACCAGCCACATACACCTAAGGTGGCAGGTTTGAATCCAGCCCGGGCCCGCCAAACAACAATGACGGCTAGCATTTTTTATGATATTATTTGATATTAAGGAAATCTATTCCTGGAAGCTCTGATTTTGGTCTGATGGCAATGAACAGTACCAGTGCTCCAAATGTGATTCATTTATCAGGATCATTTAATGTGTGGTTAATAAAACATATTTTAGGTTACTGGGAAATATTTATTCCTAAAAAATGTGTGGCTGAACCTGGTGAGATCGTCTAGATTCAAACAACTGGCAAACACGTTGTGCCTATGTGTATGTGTGTGAGTTTGTGCATAAAAACAAACAAGCAAATGAATATACATCACAAAGCAAAAGGTAACACCAAAACACAATTTTGAGGACAGGCTCTATCATTTATTGTGGCTTTAGCCAGAGCATGGCCTTAAACCTAAATTATTTTCAACTGTGATTCCTTGTGACAACAAACTTATGATGATGCTACAACATAGATCTGATTGTATTGTTCAGCCTATTGCAAAGAAAATGAACTGGCTCTTTGACAGAGGAACTGCAGATTTCTTCGATATTTGAGATAGCAAAGAAAACTCAGCTTCTCACTGCTAAGAGAAGATAACTAGTTGATGGAAAAATTTAAAAGATTAAATCATAAACAATTCATATAAAAATATACTTGCTAGAATATCATTCACTGTCAATGACTTTTATAAAACTATGGAATCACATTAAAGGCACATTGATTTTCTATTGTTGCATGAGAAATCATAACAATCCTAATAGCTTAAAATGTTCATTGATCTGCTTGTGGTCTGTAGATCAGAAGTCAGTGTTTGGATTCTCTGCATAGGGTCAAATCAAGATGGGGGCTAGCTGCCTGCTCCTGTGTCATCTCAGATCCTCTCCAAGCTCGCTCCTGTTATTGGTAGAATTCAGTTCCTAAGATCTGAGAACCAAATCACTGTTATTCTCCCTGGCTGCCCAGAGGGGCTACTTTGAGCATTCCATCCGGCAGCCATTTCTTAGCTGCTTTCTGTGGCCTTCTCCATCTCAGGTGTAGAGAACCTTTAATGTTTGAATCCTCTCTCTCTCACTATTTGAATCTCTCCTTGCTGCAACCAGTAGTTTAACAACTGTGCTATAAAAGGGCCTGGATGATTACATTAGATTAAACCAGAAGGTCTCTTTATTGTAACATCAGCAGAATTTGTACTTGAGTAACATATAACATCTATAAATCTCTGTTGCCATTATCATGTTACATAATCATGGAAGTAATACAAAAACCACTGAATTTCTGCCTGCTGCAGAAAGCAAATGACCTAAGAAATCAGTGTAACTTTTAATCCTACTGATGTGTTTTTGCATCTGTTGTGTTGCTATAGTGAGACAGCGATATTGAGTAATTTATAAAGAATAGAAGTTTACTTTCCTGCAATCCTGGAGCCTGGGAGGTCCAAGGTACCAGCATCTGATAACAATATTCTTGCTGCATCTGCATACAGGGGAAACAAAAGTACAAGCAAATTGAACCATGTGTGAAGACTTTTGAAATGAGTGTCTAAATCTCATTCATGGTGTGTGTGGGGGTCTTCATGGCCTAATCACCTCTTAGAGGTCTCACATTGGAGACCTTTGGAGTAGATATGTTTGAAGTACTTTATAGCAGTCTATCATCAATGATTTCTGAACATTAATCAGTAATTTTGTTCTCAAGAATAGTTTGTGCTTGAAGATGCCACAATTAATTGCTACTTGAATAAACTCCAATTTGTAAACATCTATACAAAATTATAGTAAATGATTAAACAACGTAAAGTAGTTATAAGACAACATGTTGTCTATCTTATATTCTTAATATATCTTATCTAGAATTCAAGTAATAAAAGTTTTTATAATGATAGTATCATATATTTGTCAACTTTCATCCAGATATAAGTGGAGAATAACAAACTATAAAAAGTTCTAGACTTGTGATAAAATTCCTGTTTAGCTACAGCATTGTATATGTGGAAAACAGCATTCATAATTTTAGAAAAGGGAAATCGGGAAATGAGTTCATTTGTGTATTTCAAAGTAAAATGTTTTACTAATTTTATTATATAAGCTGATTAATTTGTTTGGAGGACAAATTCCAGCTTTGCAGAATTGCATTATATTTGTTAATCCTTGGGGAAAAGTATTAAAACAATTATACTTTTAAATATATATTAAAACTGAATCAGAGTAGATTAACTGTAGAAGTTAAGGAACCTTCATATTTACTTAGAAAGGAAAAAATATTGCATTAATTTTTTCTTTCTTCTAACAAAATAAATCATGAAAATATTGATGCTGATATTCTTAGAGCTAGATTTTATTTCTATTTTTAAGTGCCTTTACTGAGAAATAATTTTTTCACTAAAACATACTCATATTAACATTCCATTTGCTTGTTAGGAATTAATTTGGAGCTTAATTATATGTTTTATAAATATGCATAATTTTTCATTTCTCTTTATGCTATTTTTAAAGAATGATTAATGTTCACTTGCCTACACATTATAGAATATAAGAGTAGATATTTCAACTAAAATATTATAAATCCAATAAACAATGAGTACAATATAAAAATGCAAATATACCATATTTTAATTATAATCCAAGTGGTGACAATTAAATAGTAATATTTTTAAATTTTTTTGCCTGATCAGCAAAACTGTAAATTGTAGTAAATGTCTAAGGTCTTTTAAGCCTACTTATATCTATTTATTTTTACAAGTAAATGATATTCATTTACATTATTTAATATTTTACTTACATATTGAAAGAGGATGATAAAAAGAAATTGAAGTTTTCTCGTAGGAAAAAATTCAGAATGTGTCTATAGATTTATCTTTGTTTTTACAGCAAAACCATGTCATGCCTTATTGGCCTTATAAGTTTAACACTATGCTTTTATTTAGATCGAAAGTAATAACTTTGCAATGTAACTGTGTGTGTGTCTGTGTGTGCATAGTCAGAAGATATCTATATCTATCTATCTATCTATCTATCTATCTATCTATCTATCTCAAGAGAATCTGAGGCTTTTATTTGTATTACATCAATGTTCTGCAGTCTCTGATGAAATCTGTTCATTTGCCCTTTGAGAAACTCGACCACTACTTTCTTCTTAGTTATCCTTCCTTTCATGTGAATATTTGCTGAATAATACTAATCTAATACTTTATGTTTATTTGTTATGACCATGACCTCTTTATCCAAGGCCAAAAAGCTATGTTTGTCAATAAAGTTAAAGATTACTGAAATGACAGCAGAGGAATGGTAAACTAGGGAGCTCCAAACTTATTCTCCCATAGGCATAATAAAAAAAAAATTAGAAACTGTTATCATCATTGGAATTTTTAGAACTCTGGAAAATAGGAAAAGCTGAATCTGTATCCCTCTTATTGGACCCTAATCCTTGGCTCCCGAGAGACCAGAGCACTCTTATTCACAGACTTCTGGGTGTATCTGTTTTTCTTATTTAAAAATATTCATTATGGACACTTAAAGTATTTAACATTATGTTTGGATAGTGAAGTAGTTATAATAGTCAAGCAATTCAACACACTCATCATTCTACACGGATAGCCATTGTTTTGTGTGCATTTTAGGTATGAATTCCACAAATTTACTTTTTGTAAAAATCTCATACACAGTACTATATGAAATGAGGGTGCTACTCAGAGGGAAATTTGTAGCTATAACTGTTTACAGTTTTTTGAAACGATTTCAACCCAATAAATTACCTTTATACCTTTGAGGGAATAGAAATGAAGTGAAAAATAACCCCAAACTACCTTAAGGATAGAGAGTAAAGATTAGAGTGAGGGTAACTAAACAGCATATATAAAGAGGAAATAGAGAAACAGAAAAATCAAAAGCTTGTTTTTTGACAAGACCAACAAACTGTGGAAATTTTTAGTGAGAATGACAGAGAAAAGATCAAAGACACAGATAATTCATTAGTAGTGACAGTGGCAATATTATTACTAGTATTAAACAAATGAAAAAAGCAGTTTAAGGCGATATCATAAACAATCAGATATCAAGAAAGGATTAATCTATTAATAGATAAACTAGATGAATGGACCAATTCAATAAAGTTTATTACTCTATCAGGATGTGCATTAGACACAGTTTTATCTCTAAAAATTTTAGAAATATATTATACTATGGACTTTAATGGTAGATAAGATTTATATAAAATAGACTAGGTGAACAGATTTAAATTTTATGTCAGGTATGAAAACGAAGGCAATAAAACAAAAGTGTGATCAAAGAATAAGTAGGACAAATTCACAAATGCATAGAAGGGTAATAAACCAAAACATCTTTTTGCTAATATATTCTCAATCTCACCCATGAAAATACATCAAACCATCTCTGTTATATAACAGATAATAAATACTGTAATTAAAATATCTATAATTGAATTTAGTTACACGGAATCATTAAAAAAAATACAGGGATGGTATAGAGGGAATTCAATACAAGAAAGAGAAGTTGATATAATAAAAAGGTAACATGATTAAGAAAATATTTGACTTGGAAATAGTAAATACTTGGAGACCACATGTCACTTGAGGACTCATGTGTCTTCAGTAAAGGAAATAATTGAAGAAAGAAGCGAATAGCCTAGTATGGAGCCACCTGAGTGAGGGCTTATGATTTTGAAACTATTGCTTATTCCACTTGAGGTTAGGTCCTATAAGGTATTGCTGATGCTACTAGTTGGAAAATCTGTAAACCTTGCTGTGAAAATCTGAGGTGGGCAGAGAAGTGAAAGTGGAGAAAAAGATTGACATTTCTGACAACTCCACTTATCTATGGGCTTAACCAGGAAACATGAAGCGATTATAGGAAAAAAAGAAACATTTCCAGTGAATACTATAAATAACAGAGAAAGTCTATAAAAGTCTTCTATCTTGCTTAAACAATATGATTGCATGTAAAATAAAAACTCAAAATGTAATGATTAAGTCACAAGGAAATTTTACAATAAAGTGTAGAGTTCTCCTGAAAAAAAATCCTAAAACAATTCTAACTTTACCACTTAAATTGTGTGACCTTAAGAAGCTCCTTACTCTGTAGGCCTCAGTTACTTCATCTTTAAAATTAAGGCCCTACAAGTAAAGGTTGAGGGAAGATGAAAGGGAATGATTTATATAAAGCATACTGTGAGCTATAAATGTTAGAAAAGAATCACTGCCCCACACAGTGGCTCAGGCCTATAATCCTAGCACTCTTGCAGGATTGCTAGAGCTCAGGAGTTTGAGACCAGTCTGAGCAAAAGACAGACCCCTTCTCTACTAAAAACATGAAAACTAGCTGGGAGTGGTGGTACATGTCTGTAGTCGCAGCTACTTAGGAGGCTGAGGCATGAGAATTTCTCAAGCCCAAGAGTTTGCAGTTGCTGTGAGCTATGATGGCATGGCACTCTACCCAGGGTGATGAAGTGAGACTCAGTTGCAACAACAAAAAAAAAGAAAGTAACAAAAAGAAAGGAAAGGAAAGGGAAAGGAAAGGAAAGGAACGGAACGGAAAGGAAAGGAAAGAAAAAGAAAAGAAAAGAAATTACTATTTGTCAGACTCGAACAAACTGTACAGTTGGGAGAGTAAAGAAAAAGAGAGCTCATGCATGCATGTCTGAGATAAAAATTATCACAGGGTCTTACTTAACCCCACAAAGAATTGTTTCTTTAAGACTGCAGCCATTCAAACAAACTGCTCCCTAAAGACCACCTGCCTAGCATCAGCATCTTTGCCAATGAACCGATGTTACCTTTGACTTTGAATCTCCAAAACCAATGAACTATCTTTCCAAGCAGCTCAGGAGAACTTCATCTTTTGCCAATAAAATTTCCCTTTACTCTCCCTGCTTCAAACACACTTGTAGCTTGCCAAAGCTGTATATCTCAAGTGAGAATCCTCTCTTCTAATTCCTGAATAAATTCAACATCTTTGGAACTCTTTTTGCTCTGTTTTTTGATTGGCAAGAGATTGAATAAAACATGGTAGTAAAATTGCATAAAGACATTAGAAAAATTTAAATAACAATATCCTGCAGAAACATGGATACAAAAAACTTTAACAAAATATCACCAAACAAAATCAGCAGTATGAACATAACGAGATTTTGTTAAGTAAAAACTTTCCAGGATGATTAACATTTGAAAAGTTATCAAATAATTTTATATATTAACAGAATAAAAGGGAAATACTATGATACTTGCAATACTGTAGAAAAAGCATTTGGAAAGTTAAAAAGTCTTTCAGGTGAATATAGAAAACATCATTGAAAACTAAGACTAAAATAAAAATTCAATCTGTTAAGCACATGTGCAAAAAGCTACAGTTAACATCATTTAGTAGAATAAAAATATAACATGGCAACAATATCCTCTATTCAACACTGTTCTGCAATTTTGAACAGAGTAAGAAGGCTAGTTGAAGATAAAGAGATTTTAAAAAAAGTAAATTTGTTTTTACTCACAATTCAAATTATTACATGTTTACAATCCTAAGGAAGTCACATATACAAAGCCCATACTAGACTAATGAATAATTCCAGAAAATAATTAAAATGTAAATAGTATTAAAGATTCAACAGGATTTGTACATACTGTCAACAAATATTTGGGAATAAAACAAAAGTTCTATTTCATTTAAAATATTTAGAATAAAATATTAAGAAGTTTAAAAGTTCTAAAAACTTTAAATGTTACTGGAAATAAATGAAAAGCCATGAGCAAATGAAAAGGCATCCTATGTTCATGGACTGGACTGGAAGACTCAATACTGTCTTCTTCAAATGAATCTACAGGTGGGACCCAATTTCAATCATATTTATAGTATTGTGCATTTACATAAATTGACCTACATTGAGCAAAGAAAAAGAGATAAAATTAGAATATATGATTCTGCCAGAAATTTAGAGCATGATGAAATGAGGAAGAGACATAAGAGAAAAAGACTCATAAATCAAACTAAAGGGTTCGTTACTGCATAAATCTGGACAAATTTGAAACTAAAAATAACTAATTGTATTACTAGGCTATGTGTTTTGTGTAATCATTTTAATAAATGATTAAAAATATGAACGCATTCACAAAAAGGGCAAAATGTGAATTTAAGTGATGAACATAAAGATATTACTGAAATTTAATTTACAGTCTCATTTCTTCAGATATAAAAACTTGTGAAATTAAAAAAAAAAATAGCCAACCATTTGGAACCAATACTCACACAGGTAAACTTTACAAATGTATTTATATTACTCTTTCTGTGATTATTTACTCATTGTTTCATTCCAAGTACTGTTTTGATAAAACCTTTATTGTTTCACCATCTATGCATGGAGAAAAAATTAAGTTTAATTGTGTTCATAAATTAATGAAAAATTTATAATACCTTAAAAGTTAAATAAACTTAAACAAGTAAAGACATATTGCTCTCAATTATTTTGGCATGGCAAGTTAATCAATCAAATGAATGAAATAATTAGTGAATATTACTTTTCAAAATAAATATTGGAGAGTCATGTCTCAGTAGAGATTAAAACCGAGCTGATTTATCATGCCAACATTTAGGGAAGCCTCAGTACATTTTACATTCAAAAAGACAGTTCATAGTAAATACAGGTTGTCTGTAAATTATTTTAAAGTCATCTGTGGGGATTGGTAGGTAGAACTTTAATTATTAATAACTTATGCTTTCTAATGCCAAAATCCAGTTATGAACTCGAATTTGATACTATATCCATGTTGCATAATCTGATGTGAGTCAAGAAAATGAGAATTTATTACAGCACAGTGCTTAGGACAGTAAGTTCCTAAAATGGTACTTGGCAATCACTATTTTATTATTATTATATTTTTTAATCTTAAGTCTTGATGTAAGTTTGGCCATTGTTTTTATCACTTATTATTTATAAAATATTTTATCAAGAATGCATGCTTAAGTAATGTTCATGTAGAAGTTCATATTGTCTAAAGCTTCCATAGTTCTAATAGTCTCCTGATTAATACCCACTTTTTCTGCCTTTCATGATATTCTCCTTGATTCTGTGCTTATGTATATTGCCATCCTTTGCAAAAGTTGGCAGCCTTTGTGAGGCAAAGGCCTTATGGAAGCATAAAAGAAATGAAAGAAATAGATTCCAAAGAAGAATAAATAATATAAGATGTTGAGGGAAGGAGGAGGGTAGGGTGGGGGGATCACGGTGTGACATACCTCTTGGAAGTGGGACATAATTCTATAGAGGGACTTTACCTAACAAATGCAATCAGTGTAACCTGGTTCTCTGCACCTTCGATGAATCCTCAACAATAATAAAGAAAAAGTGAAAAAAGAAATTAAATAAATAAATTGCAAAAAATAATCATTTTAAACATTGTCTATAATATGTTAAAAAATAAGAATTTGAGTTCTTGATCCTTTTGTAGTTGCATGGTGTTGCAGCTATTTTTAACATCCAGTGATTATTTTTATTTATTATTTTTCCTTTTTTTCCCAAATATTTGGCACATTTTTCATATTTTAGAACTTACGTCTCCTTACAATAAGAGTTGTTTATTTTAAAAGGGAAACAGTTGAGGATTTGTTGTTATATTTCAGTGACTGTTACACTTTCTGGAGACAGAGAGTGCTTGAATTACAGAACTTTCCCTCAAGATTCTGCAAGTTGACAAAGGCAGTTAGAAAAAACAAAAATACCTAAAATCATAGTTGTTGTATAATCAAGTTAATACAGAGCCCGCTCTTAGAAGATTGACTGTGATGGAAAAAGAGAGAATCATAAAATGAAAGCAGGAGGCAAGAAAAACTTCCTTTTTTTGCCTTTTATTATTTTAAATCTTTTATTTAATGCTGAAAATAGATGAAATGATTTAGAAGAATAAAGTGGGGCAATGTGAATTCTATAGGAGGAGAGAAAGCTAAGCCAGGTTTTGAAGGAGAACTGCTAATGATTTTGGAGGTTCAATGGAGGTGTCAGTGTATTACAACTGAAAGAAAGATAAAAATTGTGTCCTTCATAAAAAAACATTTACCATCTGTTGTTCTTATATCACTGGGTTTCTGTTATCTCAAAAATTCATACGTGATGGTACTTGTAATTTTCAAGGATATGTATCTGAAGGTTAGAAGTATTCTGATTTTCTTCAGAGGAAATAACCCCTGAGATTCCAGTACACTTGTGATTGTTCACTCCTAAGAGGATGAGCTCCCCAAAATGTTAAGGAATATGAATGTGG
This sequence comes from Otolemur crassicaudatus, assembly GCA_963574585.1. NCBI lineage: Eukaryota > Metazoa > Chordata > Mammalia > Primates > Galagidae > Otolemur > Otolemur crassicaudatus. The sequence continues at coordinate 14,501 of CAUYQS010056018.1, forward strand.
GTTAAATCATATCTTTATAGAGGTATTAAAAGTGTTCCATTTGGGGATATGTTAAAGTAGATATGCCTGCGGGATGTAAAAGTGACAAGAACTTCTATCAGAAAAATGTGGTATCTTACACTTCTGTCTAAACTTTGCATTACTGATTCAGTAATTGATATGGGACCTTGTGTTGTGCAAGCATTACTGTGTTATCATCTGTTGTTTTGTATTTACCACAGAACATTTTTATTCCCAGATAGATTTCCTACCAAAGTCAGTCTACTTGCTGACTCATTTCACCTTCAGGTGGGAATGACAAGGGAATGCAAACTAATTTAAATACCATCCTAAGCAAATTTTAGGAGAATGATAATTCTGCTGTAGAATGCAATTTACATAATAAATTCTAAAATCAAATATAAATGATTTATGGATTACCTACTGTTTGCGATTATTTGTGTCTCATTTCTAGTAACACAGATAAAATCAGTCTTATTTAGAATTTGTATAAGTTGTCCTGAATAAGAAATGAACATAGAGTTTGTGATGCCTGCAGATTATAACAAAACTCCTTTGGATAGTGAAAGCCACATGAATAGGGAACAATTTAATAAAATTATGCACAAATTTTGATTGGCTAAAAAATAGAATTTTAGAAGTTACAAGCGTTTTGGCTGGGTGTTCCTGCCCAGATTTCCTAGTCTGCTCCCTGCACTTATGAGAGAGGGAACTAATGTCTAAGAAAGATAAAACAACATGTTTACTTAGTATAATTGTATTTATTCTGCTGGCTAACTTTAGAGCTACTTGTTATTTTCACTTTACCTTCCTAGTTATTTTTAGGGTATAAAATTCATGTTCTCAATTTCTCTACATATTGAGAAAATTTCAACTAGAATGTATTTCATGAGTAATTTAATTTGGCACAAAATAATTAGAAATGGAAATATTTTATCTTAGCACAAATGAGATAAAAAACACAAGTTCATAGATGAGGCTGGAAACAATGAGTGTTGACAATGCCAAGACTTCAAGGTTATTTTGAGAATTTCTCTTCATTCTAAGAAGAGTGATTAACATACAATTATTTAAGAAATATACATAGTATAAAGTGGTACATGTTTTAAATTTAAGACTCCGGATTTCTCTTTTATTTTCCTGAGTATGAAATACTTCTACGCTTACTCCAGAAAAGTCATCTCACCAGAAGAGAAGGGGTCAGAGAGAGAGGATTTAAATGTTACAGAACAAATAAATGCAAACAGAAAGATCGTTGTAATAATACTAATAGACACAATCACTTCATCGAGGAAGCATGCTTAATTCCAAGAAAATATCATATAAATCATTTATGCACTCACTTGAGCTACTACTAAAAAGAATCAAATCAAAAATCCGAGTTTTAGAATTCTAAAATAGTGTGGCAATTCTCCTTTGCTTATGACAGTAAACTAAGAAGGCTTCATTTTGTTGATTTAGAGTTGTATTCCTACTCTGGTCCTGTGCATTCAGAAAGAGGACAGAGGAAAATGTATCCACAAAAAGCAATCAGGAATAAATGAATATAAAAAATAAAAAAAGAAAAAAAAAGAAAAGAAAAAGCAACATAGTGTTGGAGAATAAGATGAACACCATTTTACCAAGATTTTTTCCCAGAGAAAATATACCATTCCTCTTGTTTTCAATGAAAAAATCCCCCAGTCTGTTTCTCTATTCAATACCATTCTCTCATACTTCAATTACTTTCTGCCAACTCCTAAAAATGTTTTTAATGTATGTTCTTATAGAAATTTAAACAAAGTTATTTCTATAGAAAACCATTTTTTTTTTCTTTCACAATTTCTCTCCTTGAATTTTACATCTCAAAATCCTGAAGACTATAGATGAAAATGTTTCCTTTTCTTTTTTTCTTTTTTTTTGGCCGTGGCCAGGTTTGAACCCACCACCTCCAGTATATGGGGTTGGCGCCCCATTCCTTTGAGTCACAGGCGTTTCCCAGATGAGAATGTTTTCAATCAAGAAAGGAGGAATACAACCTCAAAACAAATTGGTTATATCAAGATTGTTTACCAGCAATTCGCAACTCAGTAAGTTGGCTTGACCAAATAAGATGCTGTTTCAATAACTTGATCAGCTAGAAAACTAATGGTAGTTAATGTTAACCTAAATGCTAAAGGAAGTTAAGGTAGTTAATGCTAACCTAATGCTAAAGGAAGTGGAATTGTGTAAAATTCCTTGGCATATACTTTCCTATATTCTATGGAAAATCTTTTCACAGCACATTCTAAAAGAAAAGTTGGAACAGTATAGTTTCAGTTGTTATGCCCCATCAGTGTATTCTATTTTCTGCCAGTAGATTTAAAATATTTGTTTGGGTAGTTCAGGCTTCATGAATTTTTAATTTTCTGTAAGCCATGGTCCAAAACAGTACATGAAATAAATATTTCTGACAAAATCGCAAGTATTAGAAGAACACAAGTGCAAAAACTAATAATTTAAAAAAAACTAATAATTTTTTGTACAATAACTTATAACACAACCTCTAGAATAGAAAAATAGTACGTTGAAAGAGGCAGGCATAATTCAACTATGCTTCCAAACCTTTGCCATACGTAAATAGCACTCTGAAATATAAAACAAATATTCCTTTTAACTTTAAAAGATTTTCTATGTAAACTTCTAGTAGATACAAAAAAACCCTTTCAGAATGTGATCATTATAAACTATAATTATTTAACAATATGTTTTCTATAATTTTCAGAGCTTCAAAGTCATGTGCAAAGCCAATCTGAAAGATAGTTGATCAAAGAACACTATATTTTGTTGTGGGAAACATGCCAGCATCCTTTCTAATTAAATTTTTACTAAATTTCCATATTTGCAATGTAACATTTTATTTTTGGTTCATTTATTTCATTCATTGAAGAATGCCATTAACAAGAAAATGATTTCAAAAAAGGTTTAAATAGTAAGCTATATTTATAAAGTATGTTTTGGTTTAGAAAGTAATTTGACAATTTTTGTTTGTTTTTCACCTTATTTCCTGTACAAAAATGGTAGCTAAGCAAGCTAAAGTAGAAAATACACAGAGGAAAATGGGACCACAAAAAATTCACGTTTTTCAGTTCTTCCCTTTCTTTATCTAATGTAATATTTCTCTTTTGTGAAAAAAATGGAAGTAGTAACTACACTGAACTAGTAGTAACTACACTGAACTAGTTAGTTTCCTCATCTTTAGACATCGCAGTGGTAAAACAGTGTGCTATCTATAGACAAGGGAGCAAATTTAGAAAAGGATACTGAAGATCAATTGTTTCGGTAATGACTTAATTGTAATGTACATGGATATTTGATTCAGACTAGAGAGACTTAAAGTCTTTGTGCTGTCCTTACCATGTAATCTGGACAATTTGCCTAAACACACAAAGCTTAGTTTACTTGTCAAGAATGTAAGAAGAAAGATATTCTCTTCCTAAGATCATTTTTAGATATAAGCAATTCAATTACAAGTCTTAGGCAATTAGCTCTGTGCCTGCCAGGTACTAAATGCTAAATAGAAAACATTTACTGGCAGTTGCCTTTAATAGGATAGATGCTAACATGAAAAGTCAACCTAAAAAATGATAGGTCTGTTACTCATGAGAGAAATGTCAGGCCAACTTAGTGTGACTATTGTAAAACAATAAAGTCATTTAAGATTTCAAAATAGGTGCGTATAGTGTATCTACATGCATATATGTTTACAGAAATATTAAATGTCAGTATTTTAACTTTATGTATCAGAATAGATTGATGTCAGGCATTGATCAAAGGAAAACAACTCAAAAAATGCAATAACTCCATCATCGAATTCTACCCTTGTTCCTTTCATTTCTCTGCTGCTAGTATAAAACTTACAACTTGAAATGTAAGTCTTTGGGCCAATTCCTTCCAATTTTTATATGCTTCTTGTAGTGTTTTAAAATAATTCTTTGATCATTAGTTACTTTGGGTTTCTTTTGTGATGTCCGGGATGCTTCTTTACATATTCATATTACCATGATTGTCACCCATTGAACAAACACTTAATTGAGCACATATTATGTAATTGTGTCAGTCTTTGAAACAATTAATTGAGCACATATTATGTAATCATGTCAGTCTTTGAAACAAAATGGGGTTAATATGGTTAAACATAGCCTGCCTTCACATAATCTAATTTCTTCCAGTGGAAAAGGCAAAGTGAAAACAAACAAAAACGATAAAACAGGGCAGGCTATAAGTTATATAATGTATATAACTTACATAAGATAAGTAAATTAATATGTATAACAAATCCCAAATACAAAGTGAAAAGGGACATGAGGAATAAATCAGTGAGATACAGAAAACAGAAGAGAATAGCTGAACTGTGGAATACTATGACCTTCAAACTTGCTGTCTTTCAGGTGAGAAATGGCAGGAAAATTGGGAGGAAGATGTGTATGTGCACACCCCCATGTACACAGGCATTCGTGTGGCCTATAAAAAAGGGGTTTCCAAGGGCTGTAGATCTTAAGACTGAGGATGTAAAACAGCAAAGAGAATCCAGCACTGATAGATCACATGGGGCATTTGGACTTTAGACAGTTAAGTACAGTAAATCAAGATGTAAAGCATAGCAGAGGAAGTCCGGAATTCTCTTTGAGGAGGGCAGGAATTCTTCACATGCTATCTTACCAGCTGTCTAAATATACCATTTGAAGATAACCCATCCCTGGGACACTGTGATGTATTAATGGGCTGTGCCTAAACATGCAATCTTAGAATAATAACAACATTTGCTTACATGTACGTGTGTCTTATTATCGAGTTAGAAAGTTTTGAGCTTTAGGCTAACCATTCCTACTAAGTGAATGAGTTTCACAGTTTCCCCTTAGTTCTATATTTAATCCAAAAATTCTTCTACTTTTACTTTAAGGGATATATACAAAAATATTGTAGCTAAAAGGAGATATTTTTTAAGGTATCGATCCAAAATTACCATCACAATATCACAAAGGTCAATCTTTCCAAACAGTTTAATACATATAAACAAATATATCATTGAAATATTTTTCTTCTTAATGAGTCATTGTCTGATGTCTTAAAATGTTTCAGACATTAGATTGTTAGGTATTGAAGCAAAGTAATGAGTTAGATTTTTGTAGTCTTTATTATATTATCTGGAGAAGTTATGAAGAAAGCCAAATTAAGAAAGTCTAATACCCTATTTAATAGATAGATTGTGCAATACAAACACATAAAAGCATCTGTGGAGAAGACAACTTACTGAAACACAGGAAATTAGGTATCCAGAGATAGTTCTCATTATGTGTACCATAATGTCTGATTTAATTACAAGAAAGGTAGGGAGAGTACACCAGGTTGAGAGACCAGCAGAGTCAAAGGCCTAAAGATACAAAAGTCTAAACCATTTAGAAAAAGAAAATTAATTAAATTAGGTGATAGTTGATATTTGGCAAGTATACTGCCATATAGCTTTGGAGGTAGGTTTTCCCAACAGATGTTAAAGCTATGAATATTATTCAAAGAAAATGCACTTCATTATTAATAAAAAGAAAATGCACTACAAAATTAACTAGTACAAGTTTAATGTAAATTATTATTTATTTTAAATTAACTTAATTGACAAAGATTATGCAAATTTAATGTGAATTTAAAAACAAAATAACTTGTCGAGGGTCTATATTTTACAATTTAAAATACACTATTAAAAGCATATTTATTAAGATGGTTCACATATCATAACATTACCCAATTAAAAATGTGTCACTCAATGGATTTAGTGTATTGACTCTGTAATGGAACCAGCACCAAAATGTCTTATTTAGAACATTTTAACAGATAGTTCTTATAAAGGGAACACTTCTACACTGCTGGTGGGAATGTAAATTAATATGGCAAAAAATTAGAGAACTAAAAATTGACCTGCCATTTGATCCTGCAATTCCTTTATTAGGTGTATACCCAAAAGACCAAAAATCACATTACAACAAAAATATTTGTATCAGAATGTTTATTGCAGCCCAATTCATAATTGCCAGGTCATGGATCTTGTTTCCTCATATACTTTTTTTTTTAATCTTTACTTAAACAATTGGCCTAAATGAAGTATATAGAAGTTTTGGAACCATATTTAGCTTTAACAATTTTTTTGTCCCTATTACCATAGCAAAAATTAGAGACTATCCAGATATCTTTCAACTGTTTAATCTGTCACAGGATGTGGACCAGCTATACAATGGCATTAAAAAAATTCCAAAGTTATTATGATAAGTGAAAGAAGATATACACAAAATTTGGTATAGTTTTTATTCCATTTATACTAAATTTCAAAATAAGGCAAACTTATACCCTCATAACATAAAATTCGAAAAAGCAAGCCAGTGCTTGCCTGGGGCTCATAGCAAGAGAGAATTTGTGCAAATACGAATGAGAGAACTTTCTGAGTTTGTAGAGGTGTTCTAAAACTGGACTGGGAAGAGGGTGACATGATTATACAAATGGTAAAAAAACTTCATCAACCTATATACTCAATAGGGTTGCATTTTATTTCATGTAATGTTTTTCAACAAATTCTCCAAATAATATCAGTAAGATTTTCTATGCTTGTTCCAGAAAGAATAAGAGTATATAAGCAGGTGTTGATTGTATTATTTTGCAATTACTAGAATAAAATATTTTTCAAGTAATTTTTCAATGTATGTACATTTTCTACTTGCTTTTGTTTCATATTTCTTTGGATGAGAACAGGTTTTTAATTTAGTTTATATTTTCCACATAAATTTTATGGTTTTAATTTAAATGTTATTACAATTTTTTTGTAAAGTATTAAATAACATCTGTTTATATCCATAGACACTTTAAGGAATAATTGCTAAAGTGCGTGTTGATAAACATAATACACTGATTTGGAAATATCAATAGAACATCAGCAACATCTTCAGGGATTCTTATATGTCCCTCCCAGTTATCACAAATAATTACCCCAACCCCAGAGGTAATCTACAGCCACGTTTTTATATATATATTTTATATATTTATTCTTTTGCTTTGCTTTGTTATTTTACCCCATATAAGATCTTCAGCACTTCAAAGTTTAGTTTTATCTTTTATTTTATTTTCAAATTCATATAAACATGAGCATCTTATATAAATGAATTCATAACATGCCTATTTTTGTCAAAATGGCTTTGTAGATTTATTCCACTTGAGATATAAAGATTTTATTTATTAATTTCGTTGTAATATTGTACACTATCACTTGTGTACAACACTATTTGAGTACAACACAAATTACTAATCCAAATAGCAGTTTCTCAGTATATTTTTGGCTATAATAACTATGACAGATAAATATTCACAGGTGTTACATATTGCACATATATCATAGATTGTCAAGGGTATATGACAATCAGTGGGAATGTATTATCTTGGGCAAGTGAATTTTCTGATACTGTGAATAATGCCAGACATTTTTTAACAATATGTACATCAACTTCATACCTACCACTTCTTGCTATATCACTGTTTTAATTATTCCCCAAACTATAGGTGTAAAATAGCAAGTCATTGTGGGATTATTTAATTAACACTTTTTCAGAAACTAAATATACCCAGGGAACCAGCAACAATATCAATAAATGAAACAGTAACAGACCTCAAAAAGTTCTCTTCTAACTGCTATTCCTTACTGATTAGGAATAGCCACCTATGTAATTTTTGACACAGTAGAGTCATAATTGCTTGTATATTTTATCTTTGTAAAAATGGAGTGGTACATATTTATGCTCTTTTGAATCCGTCTTATTTCATTCTATGTTTTGCTAGTGATAAATCTTCATTATCACCACCTCTGCTTTTTTTTCTTATCATTTATTTTTTGTCTATCTTTCCAGAAGTTCTGTGTGGCTTGGTGAATATTTTTTAGCTTTTCTCCTATAAAACAGTTTGCACTTTTACTAATGGCTAGGCAATAAATCCACTCACTCTCACATATTTCTTCATACTTTTTACCACCTATTCAATAAGGACCTGATTTATAATTTTCTCCCAAGTATACTTCTTTATTTTTCCCTTCGATTATTTAGATAGGAAAATCCACTGGTTTTATAATGTATAATGCTCTATTAAACAAAATTTTTGCTGCCAGGAATTGTACTTTCAGAATATGATATCCTCTTGTTATAACAAATTCTCTCCACTGCTTAATGTGAGAGAAATCTAGAAACATCCCCTGACCACTTTAGGGAGATTTAATCTCCCTCACTAATCTCTTTTCTTAAATAGTTTATTCACGCTGCATTCCTCAGATTTTCCATTGCCGTACCATCATTTCTAAATTTGGAATGTTATAGATTTTCTTTTGTTTGGTTTTGTTTTTATTCAATTGGCTATCTCTGAGATGAATGTCAACTTACCTTGATTCCATTGAATAACAATTTATCCTGTAATATCTGTAACAAAATGCTGACAATGATAAATGAAGGAGTCTTCCACTACTGGGTAGATATCTGAACAACCTTTGGTAGCAATGGTTGCTGACTGACTTAATGACCTTTTTTTTTTTTAGAGACAGAGTATCACCCTCGGTAGAGTGCCACTGCATCATAGTTCACAGCAATCTCCAACTCCTGGGCTTATGCAATTCTCTTGCCTTGGCCTCCCTAATAGCTGGAAGTACAGGTGCCCGCCACAACTCCCAACTATTAATGACCTTTTAAATTATAATTGTATGTTTTCCTTGAAACAGGCACTGATTTCTCATCTTCACTGTTATTCCTTTATAATAATACTCTAAAAGGTATGCTTTGCAATCACACCTCTCATCCCTATAATCTTTACACAGATTTGATCAGAGACAATGCAATATGAGCCTGTGGGTAAAGCTACAGACAGCTCATTACACTCTCCCATTCATACTCCAACAATTCCACAATGCCAGCTTACAAAGACTCAATTTCTATCAATACTTGCATCTGAGGGTTAAATTTCATCAAAACTCTAAGAATCAAAATTAGATGACGTCACAATTGCAGTGAATACTGAAAAAATAAAGTAGGAGAATGGTAGACAGACTCTGGGATAGGAGATGCACTTAAGCTTATTTACACAAGAAAGAAGTTGTGGACTGGTTGCATTTAAGAGAGTGCTGATTCTTCTCTCTCTTCTGCCATGACCTTAGCCAGGAGTCTTTGCAAAGCACCTCACTGAAGAGAAGCAGTGTTTCTTTATCCAACTCTTCAATCTGAGAACTGTGAACTAGCATTTGGCTAGTTTTGGGCAACATTGTGAAATTCAATTTCACGTGAGTATTTTGCGGTGACTTTTGAAGCTATGTTGCTGACAGATAACATGCCTGTACCCACTGGTAAGGATGAGAAACAAATAAAAACCATCCTGTCACTCAACCTGACAGGAAGCTGCCTGCTAAACTGATGCAAAAGTGAGTCAAACCCAGATCAAAAGCTGCACACCCAAACAAAGGAAATATTTCCAACCTGCACACTTTGAGTGAGTAAATAAATGCTCATTGTTTTAAACCATTGAGGTTTGAGGTAGTTTGTGATACCGTGTAATTACAGCAATAGCAATCTGAAACAGGAATCAGTTCTTAAAAGTTAAGGGAAAAAAGAGAGTTAAAGTTGGGTTCTATTGTAATAAAAATAAAATAAAATATGAATTTATTATGTATCTGAGTAATGGTTTGCAAAATGACCATGATACTACTGTGGGTCCTAGAAAACTAATGCCATTTCTAATAGAGTGGGGGAGTATTTTATAAAATTGGACCTTCTATAATTTAAGAGATGAACATTTTAGGTAATAAAATTTTGGTTTGGACAAAGGCATTTCAAAGCTGAATATTGAAAGTAGTAGATGACTTTTAACTAAATACAATAAGATGTTTTAGGGAAAAGACATACTAAAATAGAGGAGTATAATTTACAACAGCATAAAAACTTGCTAGGTTAGAAAATGACACGCTTTCTTACCTGGAGTTGGATTATCACTCTCCAATAAGATATGACCTCAGACGACAGATCTCACACCAGTGGTGAAACTCTTTGTCAAGATCTTTTAAAAAATTAAGGCAATGATATTTTTGAACCTCTCAAAAGAAATCACAGGAAACTTAAGGATATTAAGGTCATAGCAGTCATATGCCTGGTCTCCAAATAGCAGAAAATAAATTCAGAAAGGGAGACGTGACAGGGAAGTATTAATAATTATAAGTATGGATTCTGTTGTGGTGTTATCAGTGGATAACAAAATTCATAAAGTTTAGGAATAATTATGAAAAATGTTTTTGGAGCTTGAATACACTGAATCTGCTCAAATTATTAAAAACAAATATCAGCGTGTCAAAAATTGTACTAAACAAACAGGCTGAGACAATTCTGCAATATGTTCTAGTGCCTTTATAAAAGTGCTTGAGGAGTTTAGAGGACTCTAGATTATGTCCAAGGGTGTACAGTCAAGAGAAATGAAACAAAGAGACTGGGGGTGCATTCCCAAGGAATATGTAGTAGAATTGTTTGTTTAGGAAATGCTTTCCACTCCCAGAATAGGCAACCGAGATGACACTATTGTAGCAGTGTGTGAAAATTGTGACAGACCAGCTACTGTTCTCCACCTCCCATTATTCATCTCTATTTGAAATGGATCTTCTGCCTCTCAAGATCTCGTGCTTGGGTTTTGTGGAGGGCATCCTTTGAGTTCATGGTTCCCCAGATGAAGAAGTACCTCCATTGGACTTGATATTAATCATGAAGTTCTAGACTGTGAGTTTGACCTGAATGAATGAAATATTACTGTTTTTGGTAGAGAGTGAGTATAGTTTTCATACAAAAAGAATGTGAATAACTATGGCCAGTAGGAAGCCTAATTTCATTGATAGTTACAGTTCTTCACAGCTCCCTGTATTTTATTTATTTTATGTACTGTGTTGAATATTATTTCACTAAAGTGATAGAGTCTATCCTCTACAGTTTGATTTTGACTTTATCCAGTTGACTAACTTTGGCCAATAGGCATTAGCACATATAACACATGCACAAGCTTTCATTTATGCTTTTTAATCTCAGCTCCCATTGCAAGTAAGTGATCTATAGACACATAAGCTCAATAAATCCTATCTGCTTAGACTAGTCTGCCTGGAAGATGAGAAACAAATGGTCAGGTCATCCCCATAGGCCTGGTTAAATGGCTATTAACAGATATGTGACTGAACACAGACAGGAGGCAAAGAACCACCAGCTAATTCCAGTATCAGTAAGTCAGTGATCTGTAGACTTGTGAACTAAATAAATCTTGCTGAAGACCTGAGAACTGGATGATTTGTTACACAGCATTATTACTGTAGTTGGTAATTGATATAGCAGGCCTACATGGGGATATGACATTTTCAGCAGAGACCTGAACTAGACCAGAAAGAGCAGTCTGCTGAAGGAAAAAAGTACCATAAAGATATTCTAAGGGAGAAAAATAAAGTCAATATATCTGGAGCAGTGATTAAAGATGCCCAGTAAAATATAGTTTGGTAGATAGAGTTCTATCTGTCTATCTATCTATCTATCTATCTATCTATCTACAGTATCTATCTAAAGGCAGGTAGGAATTGGAGAATGTAGGGTTTTGCAGTCATAGGTCCAGTGTTTCTATTTTCTTCTAAGTGTAATGGGATATTTTGGGAGAATTTTATATAAAGTTTAATATAATTTAAGTTAAAAAATAACTTTTTTTGTTTTGTATCAAGTATGGATTTTATGAGAGAAAAATAGAATTAGTGAAATTAGTTATGAAGTCAGAAACCAGATGATTGTAATATGGGTTGTAATATCTTAACTGAGTATATTTCAGTTATGTATAAATACTCTTTCCATTCATGTTTATCACTTTCTAACACCGACACTCTAGGGGTATTAAATTAAATAATATTTAGCCTTTATGAGACTAATTCTCCATGGCTAGTGTGCATATGTGTGTATGTGTGTGTGTGAATATGTTATATGTATACATACAACACACATATACATTCATAAAATTTCTATTAAAATATATATTTTCATAAAATTTATATGGAAAACTATAGAAAAGTATGAAAGAGGTCAGGATACACTTCCATGATGAGATGATACTTTAAATGGAATTTGGAGACAGTAGTTAACAGCTGATGCATGAAGAAATATTAAAATTTTTATAGCATAGGAGGCAGAATGTGTGACAGTCAAGTGATATTAGTATATGGTCCCCTAAAGGGTCAATATGGGTTTACATCCCAGCATATAGAATGGGGTAGGATAATCAAGAGGTTAGGATGCAGAGAAATGACTATAAAGAACTTCTCCAGTGTACTCAGTGTCTGACTATTTTACAGATGACCAACGGGTAATGATGGAAGAAATTTGTCACAAGAGTGATAAAATAAAATTTTGCCTCAGAATAAGCTGAAATGTAAAAAATGGGTTAAAAGAGATGTGTGTAAAATAATTGAAGTAATAGAGACAAGATAAGATTTGGGGTATAATTTTGTCCTGTATTTTTTTTAACATCAAAATGATACTAAAAATAAAAACTGTACATAATTGCGAGTACTTGTATATAGGTTGTATAGAGGCTTGGCATCTGTAGCTCAGCAGCTAGGGTGCCAGCCACATACACAGAGCTGGAGGGTTCAAATCCAGCCTGGACCTGCCAAACAACAATGACAACTACAACCAAAAATAGCTGGGCATTGTGTCAAGGTCCTGTAGTGCCAACTACTTGAGAGGCTGAGGCAAGAGAATCACTTTAGCCCAAGAGTTTGAGGTTGCTGTGAACTGTGACATCACAGTGCTCTAACAAGACAACATAGTGAGACTCTGTCTCAAAAAAAAAAAAAAAAAAAAAAAAAGAAAAGAAAGGTTGTATAGATAAGCTAAAAACCCATATGTTGTGTTGTGGTTAGGGAAAAAAGTGATTATATGTTACATTTGATGAATAAATAGTAAATTATTAGAAAGTTCTATAAGATAACATGTTTCCTCTCATCTTTCACATCCAGAAATCAATGGATATTATTTTAATTTGTATAAATAAGAAGATTGTATTCAGACTTAAGATCTTTACACCATCAATGATAAAAACAGAATTTATCAAAAGGGACGTCTTTATGAATTAATGTTTTGTACTTGGGAGAGGCTTGCATTTTCCATCTTTCTTTATTATCCGAGTGTTCCTGACCTAGCCTATGCATTATTTAGAATGCATGCTTTATGTGGACAATAACTTTCTTATAATATTATTATGTGTTCTTCTCTGTCAGTATGTTTTATACAGTATTACTATGCTAGTATAGTTCAACAAATCATGACATAACCACTACTTGCAATGTTAACATGTTAAAGGAAAAGCATTATCAATGGGGCTAAATTCTTCTGTATTGGAATCTTTTTTTTTTTTAAGCAGAGTCTCACTATGTCTCCCTTGGTAGAGTGCTGTAGCATCACAGCTCACAACAGCCTCAAACTCTTGGGCTCAAGCTATTCTCTTGCCTCACCCTCCCAAGTAGCTGGGACTACAGGCGCTGGCCACAACACCTGGCTACTTTTTGGTTGTAGTTGTCATTGTTGTTTTGCAGGTCCAGGTTGGGTTCAAACCTGCCAGCTCCTGTATGTGGCTGGCACCCTAGCCACTAAGCTACAGTGGCTGTACTTGCCAAGTCAAGTAATCTTATTATGTGAAAATCTTCAGTATCATCTATAATATTGAATACTTCTTCTGTAACAGTCCATCTTTGTAATGGCAAATAAGAATCTCTACATGAAATAAACTATTAGGAATTTTGAAGGAGTTGAGAATAAGCACCAGCTCTATGTCATTGCTATCATGTTTAGTGTGTTATGGATATAAAATTCAGTCAATCAAACATAAATTTGGAAAATGTTTGATGTTTTAACTTCCACAAAATGGACTGAGTATTTTATCTTTGGAAAAACTTCATCCTTTGGAACTGATAAAATGATGAGTAATTTAAGGGACAGAAGAGAGAAAACAAATTGTCCAGACTATGGGGAAAATGTCTCTAAAAAATATGAGGTGTTATATTTTATGCATACTCTGTCTCCAAGAAGAAATAGTTAGAAGAATAAAAGCTGTGGTATTATTTTGATTTTTCTGGATTTTAACCACATTCAGAATCTCAAGTATCACAGACACAATTTCCTATACCATAAGATTTATAGTTTAACATTGTTTTTGTATTTCAGAGCATTTCTTGTTTATATTTCTAATAATTATATATTCTGTCTCTTTGGACCTGAGACACACTTGATTAAAATCTACAACATTGTTATTTTTGCAGCTGAACATTATATATTTATAACTTTCCCATTGAGTACATATAAACTTATTCTTATCCTTCTTCATGACCTTAGATATTGAGTCAGCACATATTATGTTATTAATTGTACAAGACTTTATTAAATTATTTAAATGTTTTAATTTTATTGATATGTGAGATGTATATATTTGGGAATACACGTGATACTTTGATACCTGTTTAAAATGTGAAATAATCATATAAGGATAACTGAGATATCTGTCAACTCAAACATTTACTTTTTGTTTGTTCTGAGAACATTACAATTCTTTCCTAGCTATTTGAAAATACATAATAAATTATTGTTTAATTTCCCTACTGTACTATCAAATACTAAAACTTATTCTTTTTATCTAGCTGTATTTTTTGCCCATAAATCAACTCGACTTTTTCATCTCTTCTTCACCAAACTTTGTTTATTCTTAAATCCATACCTTTATTTATGCCCCCCTAGGTTAGTAAAGCAATCTCTAATTGGTATCTCTGCTTACCTCTTTATTCCCTTCCAAGATGCTTTTCAATTTTCAGGTGGAATGAAATTCTTAGAACAAAATTTCCATATTGCTTCCCTGTGTAAATTACTTCAAATCTTCTACATTTTTCTCAGGATAAAGTGATACCAGGGCTCCCTGATAATGCCTACCTTTCTATCATCATAATTGCAGGCTAATTCCCTATTCCACGATGTATTAGTCTAGATTCTCCAGAGGGACAGAGTCAATTACATGGGAAGGAAGGGCTATTGTAAGGAATTGTCTCCTGTGATTATGGAGGCTCAATCCCAATCTCTGCAGGGTGAATCAGAAAATTGAAGACCCAGGATAGCCAATGGTACAGTTGTGGTGTACGTTCAAAAGCCTAATACCTCAGCTGATGGTGTAGGGTTCAATCTCAGGTTTAATCTGATGGCAGGAGAAGCTCAAAGACAATGAGGCAGAGAGTAAATTCTCCCTTATATCACCATTATGTTCTAGTCAGGACTTAAATGGATTGAGTGAAGCTCGTCCACATGGGGAAGAGAAATCTCCTTTCTTCAGTCTATTGATTAAAATGTAAATCTCATCAAAAATACTCTCACAGATATACCCAAATAATGTTACTCAAATATCTAGATACCCTCTGTTCCAGTAAGTTAACACATAAAATTAACCATCACACATCTTCAGTAATAGTTTCTTGGCGTATACGTCCAAGAGTGAAATTCATATTTCCTCATTGTCACATCTTTTGTTCATGTACTCTCCTATTCCGTATTGCATGAACCTAGGAGAACTGAAATAATTTTCTATTTAGATGTTTTAATAATAATTTTACTACCTTTATAGCAGGGTCTAATGCATAAATATTTGTGTAATATTTTTAACTATGTATCATTCATTAGAGAGTAGAATTAGTAAATACCAGAAAACAATTCAATCTTCACCCTGTTCTTATCACAATGCCTGTCATATAGTGACTATATGTATATGTATATTTACATGTATGTTAGTATATGTGTGTATTCACATGTGTAATATGATAGATGCACATAGATGCTATTTACTAATGAACCTATCATATATATGATATTCTATATGATAGAATGCCTTATGTACTCTGTATGATGAAACATGCATGATATATATATTTGTTACAGAAAGATACCTATTTATATATGTCTATAGTTAATGAATATATATTTAGTAAAATCGAAGGTTGTAAAGAAAAATTAGTTTTATCATACAACTTACAATTATATTCACATAGTTTTATATATATAAGGATTTTGAAGCTTAAAAAGTTCTTTCCATGATTCAATGGTAACTGTAGATAATCATGACTTCTTATTGTAAATTTAATATTGGATGTGAAAATATTAACAGAGATCTTGTAATCTGCTATAATAATTAAACTCATATGAGAAATTTATTTTGTCTTAATTTTTTTCCTGCTAGTTGAAAAATGTTCTGTATAAATAAATATTTACCTCCATATAAAACTTTTGTTTTGAAAATAAGCAATTAGAAGAAAGAGCATTATTAAAAATATTTTTATTTCAATACAGATTTTAAATGGATTAAGTTCTATAAAAATATACCATTTGTTTTATAAAAATTATCTTTTATGCAATTACCTCGATCATGTTATTAAATATCACGGTTTCTTATAATACACATAGTATATGCCTTCACTTTCTGTACTCTATGCTAAATTTAGAAGGATGTTATCCAACATAACATGAGGCTTTGAATATACTACAGATTAAATTATTAAAACTATATGATTAACACATAGTGCTATAGAGTACTAAATATCTTACAAATTATTTCACTTATTCTCACTTGAAGCTGTCAAAGGCAATCAGCCTTTTTCTATCAAGAAAGGAATGATAAAATTGAGGAAGTTTTATTCGAAGCTACTTAAGGTATTTAAGATTATAAAAAGTCTAAGACCATATAAAATACCTTCTAGTTTGACAATAGTAATTATAAGGTTGAACTACCACTATTTGCTATTTTCTGTTAGGGTTAGGGCATAGATTTGGGTGATAATTAGGATAAGGCAGACATGTGAGTTGAAGATGGTTGGGGTCTTGGATGAGAATTAGGTTAGGGCATGGCTGTGGGGTGATAATTAGGGTCAGGAAGGCCTGAGGGATCAAGAGGGTTCAGGGTCCTTCAGTGAAAGCTAGGGTTAGGGCCGAGCTTTAGGATGTATTTAGGGTCAGGTTGCCCTGGGAGATAAAAAAGATTTGATTCCATTAGGTAAGGCCTAGGGTTGGGGCCCAGCTTCATATGATAATTAGGTTCGGGCATGTCTGGGGAACAAAAGGGGTCTGGGGATCTTGGGTAAGGGCTAGGGTTAGGGCTTGGCCTCTGGTGATATTTGGGCTCAGATGGGGCTAGGTGATGAAAAGGTTCAGTGCCCTTTGTTGAGGGCTAGGGTTAGTGCCTGGCCTCATGAGAAATTAGGGTCAGTTGGGCCTGTGGGTTGGAGAGGATTCAGAGTCCCTGGGTGAGGGCCACTTTCAGGGCCCACTTTCTGGTAATGATTAAGATCATGCAGTCCTGGAGGATGAAGTGCACTCAGTTCTCTATGGTGAGGGCTAGCTTTAGGACCTGGTTTTGGTTGATGGTTAGTTTCAGGTGTGCCTGGAAGATGAAGATGGGTTTGGTGTTTTGGGGTGAGAGCTAGAGTGAGGATCTAGTTTCAAGTTGATACCAGAATTTCATCTTCAGTAGTCCTTGATCTCGATGATTTGAAGAATGCATCCTCAAACCACAGATCAGTGGTAAGACAGGATTTATTTTACAGAAAATAATACCAAGAAAAACACCAAAGCTCCTGGCAGAGAGAAAAACCCAAGTGGGAAGAAAGCACTGTCTCTCTCTCTCTCTTTATATCTTTCTTTCTCTTTGTCTCTGCCTTCGTTCTTTGTCTAGGGGTATATGTAGTCACATGAGTCCTATGTAGTTACATTAGGCCAGGCTTTGGTAACAAATGAATGGATACAGTCCCTTGGCAAGGGTAAGATGAATGAGTACATTAATGAATGGAGATAGACCATTCCTGAAACTAGCCAGGCCATGAAATTGACCAGGCCTAGGAAATGGGGAGGGGGTTCCCTTTTCAACTACAAGTGCAAGGCAAGGGAGATACTAAGGCACTGGTCTCCCCATCAGTTGTCTGGCCCCTCAGGCTACCGGAGCCTCCTGCAGCCTCCCCTGTTGACCTCCCGGTTCTTTTGTTGACTGTGGCCACACCAACACCACTAGGGTGGAGGCAGCAGATCCTCCTCTCGGCTTGGCTCAGCTTGCTGGGGTGCCACCCACCCTATATCAAGATTATTGGTAGTGTCAGGCTGGTTTGTGGGTTGAAGATCGTTTGGGGCCCTTGGGTGAAGGATAGTGTTAGGGTCTGTCTTTGGGTGATGATTGGGGTCAGGTGGCCATGAATGTTGGAGACAGCTCAGAGTCCTGGTGTGAGGGCTAGTGATAGGGCTTGGCTTAGATGATATTTAGAGTCAGGTGGGCCTGGGAGCTGAAGTGGATTCAGGACCTTTGGGTGCAGACTACTGATAAGGTCCTGATAAGGTCCTGCTTTGGGTAATGTGTGGGGTCAGGTGGTCGTGGAGCATGAAGAGAGCCCTTGGGTGAGGGCTAGAGTGAGGTTACAGATTAGAGTTATGAATAGATTTGGTGGGCCTGTGTAATGAAGAGGGTTTGAGGCTCTTCGGTGAGGTCTATGGTTAGGGCCTGGCTTTGGGTGATGGTTGGGGTCATGTGGACAGGGGAGATGAAGAAGGTTTGGGGCCCAGTATTAGGTCCCAGCTTTGGTGATAATTAAGGACTCTTACCTGTCCCATTGTTCTGTTGCCTCTCAGCACACTAAAGAAGACCAAATTGAAGCTGGCTTATAAAAACTTAATCAGTAGGCCTTAATCATGTGAAATTTCTTAAATTTCTTCATTTATTTGTACAACATTGTAAAGAAAGCAGAAGTTCACAATGGTTTTAAATTATATGAAGATTTTGTTATTCCTCTGGTTATATTTTACATCTTAAATAATCTGTTATTTTCAGCCATTTCTAATCACAGGTAGATCGCAAAACTTCTAACTTAAAAGATCCCTCTGTATGTCATATTGAATTTCCTTTCTTTACTTTTTCAGATCTTACTTTTTCTGAGAAAAAGAAAAAACAAACAGACAAACAACAACAACAAAACCCTCCTATGTACCAAACCATATTTTAGGGGATTACAAGGGGAAGACTGAGAATAGTTAAGAGGCCCGTCAAGTTGACCACGTGAGAGTTATGACTGCCTGGTGCCTACATGTGCTGCATGTGATATCTGCTGGAATTCATGTATAAAGATAATTTTTAGATCCTAAAATAAAAAAACAAAGTGATATATTATGTGATTTATGAATTTAAAAATCAATGTCAAATTAGATACTCATATAGCACAATTAGACTTGTCTTCCACCAATCTTAGCTTTCAAGGTTTGTTCACACTGTGGTTTATAAAATACATGAAAGCTCTATTCTTGATCCCTTGCAGGAAAAAGAATGCAGCTGTAAGAAATACTTGCATCTTAATGTACAATGCAAGCCGAGTGTTGCTTGGCAAATTCGAAGAGTTGGTTTGTGTCTTAGTTTCAATCCATTGTAACCCTGTGAATTCATTATAGACCTTTAAATAATGTGTATATTCCCCTTTTCTATGAACTGCCATATCAGTAGTAACATCATTTTTAAAAAAACTTTAATTTACTCTGAGGTTCATATGTCATAAGTGGTGAAAAGTGCTTTGTATCTCACACCATTTGTTTGGTTGTTGTTACTGACTGGTGTGGTATTATACAAGCGGAGGTAAGGCACACTATTAGTCACAGAGTTAGGAAGACAAAAAACTCATTGATTTTTTTAAATGAGTAAAAATTTTTGTACGGGTTTAGGTTTGCTTAATTATGATTTTTAACTTGTGCATGGCAATTTAAATAAACTAAAACTACTGAATGTGACCACACTGAATAGAACTAAAATTGGAACTTGAGAGGTAAAAGCTCATTTTATGCTTCTCTAATTTCCTTCTTAGTCTCAAATATTGATTTTTAAGTCACCATTCTGAATCCTTGATAAATAATTCTGGTTACTCTAATTTTGTTGTTAGGTATTATTTTTGAAATGTGTAATCAATGTTTTTCTCTTTTTGAATGCTTTCCCAATATTCAAAGTTTTTCATATCTGAAACAGATCATTTGACTTAGTGTTCATAACACCAAGAGGCAGAAATAACAGGGGCACAGAGAATCACTGAAAGAAGAAAGACAAATGGCCAAGAGGCGCAAGGATGTTCACTGTCATACTCAGCATCAGCGAAAGGCAACTTGAAACCTCAATGAGATTTTACATCTTGAAAATGTAAAAACAAACATCTCACACTATTTAGAATGGATTTTATTAAAAGGTCCAAGAGCAATAGATGCTGGCATGAATTCAGAGGGAATGTAATGCTTATCCACTGTTGGTGGGCCTGAAAATTAGTACAATCACTATGGAAACCAGTATGGAGATTCCTTAAAGAACTACAAGTAGACCTATCCTTTGATCCAACTATCCCACTACTGGATATTCACGGAAAGGAAAAGAAGCCATTGCATCTAAAAGACGCCTGCATTCAAGTATTTATTGTAGTATAATTCACATTTGTAAAGACACAGAATCAACCCACTGCCCGTGAATTCACCAAGGTTTAAATAAAATGTCCCCTATGTACCCCATGGAGTACTCCTCACCCACTAAAAAGACATCTTTTGTAACAACCTGAATGGAACTGGAGACTCTTCTCCTAAGTGAATTATCTCAAAAATGTAAAAACAAACAGCATGTACTCACCATTAAAATGGAACTAACTGAGGCACACAGGGAAGTAAACCTCGGTGGGAAGCACCCGGGGGCGAGGTGGGAAGGGGAGGGGAATACACCGACCTAATGGGTCCCATGAACATATCTGGGTATGGGCACAGCTACCTCTAGGATGTAGCCCAAAAATTTGTAGCCCCTTAATGTTCTGAAATGTTTTAAAAAGGAAAATAATAAGATTTCTATTAAAACAGAAAAAAGAAAAGAATCTTTGTATAAGTAATTCATTTTAAATCCGTATGTCAAGTTAAGAAATAATTTTTGTGAGGAGTGTCCTATGTATCAGGTGCTACTGTAATTGGGGCTCATGAGAAAACAAAAATGACAAAATTAGCCAGCTTGTGATATTTTCACCATAGTGGATAGAAACAGTCAATACAAACCCACCACCATAACATAGTGGGCTGCAGAGTGTTATGGACTGTGGGAGAAATACAAAGTCTTGCAGTGTAAAGAGGCTGAAGTTTTGCTCTCACCCAGAACAACTTTCAGTCCTACAAGCTCCATTTCATGACACGGATTCTACTATCCAAGTTATCTTTGCTTGTATCTGATGCCATATTTTTACTGTACCTTTCCTATGTTTAGATACACTGTATTATTATTTCCTACAGTATTCAATACAGTAATATGCTGTGTATGTTTGTAGTCTAGGAGAGTAATAAGCTATCCCAAATAGCCCAGGTGTGTAACAGGCTGATCCCCTACTTTGTGTAAATACACTTCATGTCGGCACAATGACAAAATAGTCTAGTATGCATTTTGTAGAACATATTCCCCATCATTACGTGACCCATGACTGTACTTACATAGATGTATACACATCTATGCACACATGCATGCACATCCGTGTCTGTATATATGAAGGTAGGTATAGGTATATACATGCATGCATAAAAATCCATACATATATACACACATAATTGGCTCAATGTTGAAAATTAGAAATAAGGAGACAAAAATATATTCAGAACAACCAGGTTGAAGGTTCTTTCACAAGCCCAGTTATTTGTGCTGACTAGTCTTTTTATTTTTTCTTTGGCAAAATGTCTGTTTAGTTAGCTTATTAGTTATTAGGCTATTTATTTTCTTATTATTGAGCCATAGCCATTCTTTATAAATTCTAGATATAAGACCTTTACCATTTATAAAGTTTGCAAATATTTTCTACCAGGATTTCACTTGTCTTTTTGTTTTCCTAGCAATTTGTATTATAAAAGTAAACATTTGAAAGTGTTTTTTTCTTGAGACAGCCTCAATGTCACCCTCTGTAGAGTACTGTACCATCACAGCTCACAGCGACCTCAGCCTTCTGGGCTTAGGTGATTCTCATGCCTCAGCTTCCCAAGTAGCTGGGAGTACAGGTGCCCGCCACAATGCCTGGCTGTTCTTTGTTGCAGTTTGGCCAGGGTTGGGTTTCAACCCGCCACCCTAGGTATATGGGGCCAGCGCCCTACTCACTGATCTACAGGTGCCGCCCCAAAGTATGTTCTTTCTTCCTTCTTCCTGCCTGCCTTCCTGCTTTCTTTCCTTCCTCTTTTTATTCTTTCTCCCTTCTTCTTCTTTCCCTTCCCTTCTCTCTGACATGTATGCATCTTGTTTAAGATTTAAATCTTTTCACAATTTAATGTAAATAAAGTTTTTTCTTTTATTTCCATCTAGAAGTTTGAATATTTTTAGCTTTTATATTTAGGCCTATGATATATTTATATTTAAGGTTGGTTTACATAGTGACATTAGGCTTGTGATTCACTTCTTTTACAATGTGCCAGTAAAATTGGTAGGAAATATGGTTGTCAAACTATCAAACTGGCACAGTTTAGTTACCTCACGCAGAATTATATATATGTATAATATATGTGTCTTATATACATATGTGTATATAATCATGTCATTTGATTGACATTCAGGCAAGATTTCTGATTTTGAGAACTTGGTTTTCATCAGAGCCTGGTGTTACTGTATGGCATGAATGCTTTTTTAAATTTTTCTGAAAGTCTTGCCATTTCAATAATTGTCTTTTATTTCCTAAATTATCTCTGTTTATTCAAATTCAAATCTCTACATATTTCAAATATAATCTCTCTTTTCATCATAGTTCCTTTCTTTTTTGCTATTACATTTCTAGAAACATTTTTGCATTTTTGCTCTTTTCTCTTTTACAGTGACTGATAGGTTTTTTAAACATAGGAAGCATGCGTGAGTTTTATCTGTCAGTGTTGGAATAAACTCTGACTCACATAGACCTTTTAGCAGAAGAGGAATGCTGAGAAAAGGCCCACTGTGTTATTTTAATCAACTGAGACACTGTGCCTTTGAATGCTTACCTACCTGGTGGTCATCAAACACAGGTACCTTCAGCTGCCAAAATGAAGGAGATTTTTTGTTAGTTGTATTTAGTAAGGAACACAAAATCCTAGGTTTTCCTAAGACGAGACTATCCTTGCCTGTATGAAATTTCAAGTGCCAGTTCCTCGGTCTCTTCCCAGTAAAACTTTGATGTGCTTTTTAGTTCTGTTTTTGTGTCTTCTCTCACAGGGTAACCTCTTACGTCAGCACCTGCTTCCTTGTACCTCGTATTTGCTTTCTGTGAATATCCTTGTTGATGTGGCAGCATCCCTTCCCAAACCTCCTGAACGTCATTAATAACCGTGAACCACCTGCCCTCCTTCTAGACTTGCAGATCCCAAGTCATGTTAACCTGTTTTATTCCAGTACGCTTCTTGCCAATTAGATGTTTGAGTACTCATACCTGAATACCACTTTGCCATTCATTTCCCAAACCCTGTTCAATAAGGCATGTGTATATATTAACAACACATTTGTTGTCCTAAGATGTGGATATTCTACTACATTATAATAATGCTGATGACAAGGAGGAGGCAAAGAATGTTGCTGATGGTAACAATATAAAGGATTTATATTTTGGAAATTAATTCCTAGGAAGTAATAAACTTATATGAAAAAATTCTTCTAAACAGATATCAAGTCCATATGGACCCTTGGCAACAAATGATCTCAGATCTCTTATTTTATATTTCAATATTTAAAACATATTCTTATGTTGCATGCTTAAGATATAGTTATCAAAAACTATGTAATTCCTAGCCAATAGATGTATGATTTTAAATTTCTGGATTTTTATTGGCACGTTTCTAAAGGAACTACAGTAGTTATGAATAAGAATTCCAAAACTTTCTAGCAAAAATTATTTCACTACATCCTTACAATATATGCCATGAATGTATATTGCAACTTCATATTTCCTTGAAGGGGTGAGGGACACTGAGTTTTTAAGGAGACATAGGACAGAGGGTAGCCAAGGGTGTAAGTATTGTCCAGGCAAAGATTTCACTGGATAAAGTTAAACTAGTAAGAAAACTTTATTCAAGACTATCGCAATAGAACCGAGAGACCAGAACTTGGTGTGAACCCAACTTTTCTAAAAGAGAAAGCTAGAAAAATTGTTAAATCTGGAATGAGGTGTCACAGACTGTCTTTCTATGTTTGCTTATTTGCCTTACCCTAAGGAGAAAATAAACTTTGTCTTATCTTCATGATAATATGAAAGCAGGTTCCTCCACATAGCCTAGCTGGCAGATAGGGAGCTATCTTTCTTACTGATAAAATTTCAGAGAGAAACCTCCTACGTTTTTGAGAAAGATGATCCTTAGTTGTAAAACTATTAACAGCCTTGTAAAAAAGGTTTACATATTATAGAATGAGAGGAAGAACATACAATATCAGGTTTTCTGAAGTCAATACAGTAATAAAGGGAAGATAGTGGAATCTGTGGTTAGGCCACTGGCTCTTTAAGAAATTGGGTGAAGAGGAAGTCAGAAGCCCAGAAGCACAAAGATTGTCCAAACTTTAGTGTCCTTTAGTGGAAGGCAACATTACTGTCAGTATACATTATGCATTTTCTATTTGTTATCTTTTATAGAAAGCTTAGGAAAGGAACATTATTTTCTTTCCAATTTCATATGAATTTCACTGAATTCCACAGTGAAAACTCATAAGGCTCTTTATGGCAAATACGAGTTTAAAACTTAGTTTCCTTAAATGCACATTATATTTTACTAACTATAGGAAATGTTGATTAATATAAAACATTTCTGTCTCCGTGTTTATGTGTCTACTTTCTATTACATACGTCACCTGAAGCTAAATTAAGAATCCAGGAGGAAAAATGGGATATTAATAAACTCTAAAAAGCTGCAGAAGTTCTAAGAGAGATTCCAAAGGTTAAGGATCAAAGGCCTCATGTTTTCAAATTGCACATTATCTATGCCGAATCATTCCACTAATGAGTTTTCACGGCAGAGTTCACATTTATTAAAACAGCTTTCCATATTACAAATGTAGAGTCAAATTTTACTAATGCATTTCTTTTTCCCTTTGGAAACAGCTTTAACTCATTAAGGCCATGAGGACATTATTTCATACAGCTGTCTCTCTTCAAATTGATGTTTTAAAGAAAGAGTCTGGCATAAATGTTTATATAATATGAAATATTCATACCTAAACATATTTTTCAACTGTTACATTACCTTAACCATAAAAACTGCATCCAGCTTGTAGTCTAGGTAATACCTTTGCCATGTACAGTAGAATCTCTGTGAGTTGAACACCTAAGATAGTGTAGCAATTGGTCGAACAATGGCAGTGGTCAACATAGGGAATTAGGCCCCCTGTACTGATACACACATGTGCTGCATGTCCAGTCCATGAAAATTAGGTCAACTATGGAGGCTGTACTGTATATGACACTCACAGTGAACTCATCAAGACTTACATATTCCTCTTATGCTAAATCATATCAAGTGCTAGCCCTGTCTTATCTAGTAGGTTCAATGCTTACAAGTACTATTAAGGACCTATACTTCCTCAGGAGCTTTGTTACTTTTTACCTCATATGTAAAAGCAAACTAAAACTCAGTTTTGAAAAGGATTTGAACTCATAAATTATGTCTATAACTGGTACCTTTAAGCATCTCATGGAGGCACTTTTGTAAGAACATGAAACTCCATCAGCTACCTCATGTAGTCTCCATACTTTAAGCGAACTAGAAGAACGGAGGTAATAGTCTACTTGTCTTGCATTTTACAAATAGTACAAAATTAATTTTAAACCTGCTTAGTTTTTCTCATACCATGTCCTGTGTGATTTCCAAGTTTAATACTTTTCAAATAATTGGAAATCTTTATGAATGTAACAGAAAATTATTCAAGTTTCAAATGTTCAAATGTAGCCAATATGTGTATTATAGTTCAATAAAGGTCATTGAATTTATTTGGTTTCATCATGCCAACAATTAACTACCATAGTCATTACAAATGAAAAGTTATAGCATAAAATTAGAGAAACAAATACAATTTTTCCCTTATATCTGTTGTACCAAATTCTCAACTTTGTTTTCCTTTAACAGTGATGATTAACTTGTGAGACTGACAGAGTTAACCAAAGAGATATCTATTTAGATATCTAGGATATTAGGATATCAAGAAACCTCATCTCAAAAATGCAGTAGAACCTCCATGGTTGTCCACCTGATCTTGACCACATCCTAAAGTTGATCTAGTTTTCATAGTGCAGACATGCACCACCTATACACGTTGGTGCAGCAGGCCTAGTATCTTGTTGACCACCTCCGTATGTTAACTAGCTTGGTATAGTCCCTTAGGATAATAACTTACAGAGGTTCTACTGTACTTGTTCAATTTGTTATTTCTTCTACCAAGTAAATTTGAAATTACCATACTCAGACACATGCTCATAAGTCTCTAATAGCTTATTTTTACCCACCTGCCAATTGAGTTGTCACAAAATTATTATAATCTTCATTCATTTACTATTGCTTCTCTGCCAACCAATATGCTAGGTATTAAGGTTAATAAAAGAAGCAAATCTGGTCAAATCTGTGTTTCCTTATAATTCACAGACTCCACATCTGCACACTTCTTTCTCAGCCATTCATAAGTAATTAATATACAGTTTGTGATTATAGAAACTCCTTTACCTTTAATGTCTATGATTTTGAGAAAAATCTTTGCTCCTTCAGTGAAATTTAAATCTACTTCTTGTTTAAATCTACACAAACGTTAAAAAAAATTTCACAATAGGCATATCCAAAACATTCTACCAGCAGATATCCATGGACAATTCAATGATTTTTTTTTAAAGTATCTATGGTTAGGCTCGTTTTTTTGTATTAATATTTTCCAGTCCCATAGTGCATTTTTAAGTTGTAGGGCACAATACGGCTAATTAGGTGAAATTAATAACTTTATGCAGCAAACTTGGCTTTTACAGTTATGCAAGTCTTGCCCAATATTCTTAGAGGAACAATATTAATGGGATAAGTTTGGGAGAACAATTAAACATTTTCTTATGGTTAAAATTATTCTAAACACTTAATACACCAAATGCTGGAGAGGATATGGAATGATAGGAAGTCATTTCTTACTGGTAGGAAACAAAATAGCATAACAAACTAGGAAGAGAGTTTGGCTAAGATCCATCAATCCCACTTCTAGTATTTATCCAAATGAATTGAAAACTAAGTCAACACATAAAAACCTACAGATGGATATATACAGGAGTTTTATTTATTATCGTCAAAAATTGGAAACAATTAAGATATTTTTGAAAAGGTGAACGGATAAACTGGGATATCCATGGAATGGAATATTATTCATCAATAAAAAGAACTGATTTTTCAAGACATAGGGTAAAATTAGATGCATTTGCTTAGTGAAAAAACAAAAGCCAATCTGAAAGCCTACATATGGCATGGTTCTTACTATGTGACATTATGGAAATGGCAAAACAGTAGAGAAAGTAACAAGTTTAGTGACTGCAAGTGATGGGAAAATGATTGGAAGTGGGCAGATGGAGGAATAGATGGAACACATGGGATTTTTAGGGTAGTAAAACAAATATATTTGATACTGTAATGGAAGATACATGACTTTATGCATTAACCAAAATCCATAGAACTTCAATACAAAGCGTTGTCTTTAATGTGAATCAGAGACAATTATATTAATAAATAATTATGTTACACAAGTAGTGTATATTTGCTTACCAATTATAATAAATACACTAGACTATTCAAGATTTTTATGATAATAAGGAGAACTGAATGTGGGTATGAGAGAGCTTATGAAAAAATCTCTGTAAAATCTGCTCACTTTAAGGAAAATAGAAAAATTCCCTAAAACATGAAGTCTGCTGCTTTTTTAAAAATAATTTTTTACAAATCTAGCAAAACATGTACAGGACTTGCATGATGAAAGCAAGAAGGTGCCAATATAAACAGATAGTTATATAGAACACTTGATTATGGATTGAAGTCTAAATGTAGTAGATATTTGTTTCCAAGTTAATATATACATATAACACAATTTCTATCAAAATCTCAGCAAGATATTTTTAGATACAGATATAGTTACTTTACAATGTGCATAGAAAAACAAACAAACAAAAACAACTAGAATAGTTAAAACAATTTTTAAAAAGAAGCACAGGATTGGAGGAATATGCCAAATTTCAAAACTTAATATTTAGTGACAATAATTAAGGCAAAGAACATGTTTGGGGAGGATTAGACACAGGAATAAATGACAAAGTGTAGTCATCAAAAACAAGCCTATGTAATTATGTTCACTGATTTCTGAAAAATGTGAGGAAAAATAAAATGGAGAAATGTATTTTTAATTGGATATCCATAGGCAAAACCAAAAACAAAACCTCAACCCGCTACCTAACTCTCAATCTTTATTTAAAAAGAATAAATAAAATAGATTATGTCCTTCGATGTACTACTATGGTTTACATAGCAACAACAACAAAGACAGACAAATATCTCTGTGATCCAGGCTAGGAAGTCAAAGTGTTCTTAGATTTGACATGAAAAGCATGAATTAAGAATATGGAAAAAAATTATAAATCTGATAGAATTAAAATTTAACTATTTTACTCAGCAAAAAACCCTGTTGACAGATCCAACAACAAATACTGACTGAAAGACTTTTGTTGCATGAACATATAGACTATAAAAGAACTCTCCAAACCTAACAGTTAAAAATAAAAAAAAATAAGCACAATAAATTACTGAAAATTGCACCCAAAAAAGATGTGCAGATGGGAATTAAGCCCAAGAAAAACATATTGAACATTATTAGTTATTAGCGACATTAGATTAAAACCCCAATGAGCTTTTAGTGTGCACTAATCAGCATGGCGGAAATAAAAATGAGAACATCAGCAGATAATGGGAATGATCAGAAAAACTGCATAACTTACACATTCCCAATTAGAATCTAAAATGCTATTGTCGCTCTGAAAAATACCTTGACGGTTTCTTAAGAACCAAACATGCGACTGTGACATGACTCAGCTAGTGCACTTCTCGGCACTCACCAAAAGATAATAAAAGCTAATGTTCACAGAAAGACCTATAATTCAGTTTTTATAGTAGCTTTCTTTGAAATAAATGGTCAAAAATTGGAAAAATGTCAAATGTTAGACAAATTGCTGTACATCAATACGATGGAATACCCCTAAGCAACACCAAGATGTTAAGTATCTGTATACACAAAACAGTTGGTACAAATCTCCTAAGAATTAAGCTGAGTGAAAAAAGCCATTCCCTCAAATTATACTGTGGCATACTATACGTTTACATTCACTTAACCTTATTTCAAATTACAAAAATATAGAAGTAGAGAACAGAATAGTAGAGGTTGCCAAGCAATAAGGAAAAGGAGGGAGGAAGGTGGATTTAGCAATAAAAGTGTAGCAGGAGGGCTGCTATGTCGATGGAAATAGCCTGATCTTGACTTTCTCAAGAGCAACATCACCGGGCTGTACTACAGATTTGCAAGATTTTATCCTTAATTGAAATTTAGAAAAGGACACACATGTTCTTTTTATATTATTTCTTACAACTACATTTGAGTCTATATTTAAGAAAATAAACAGTTAAAAACAATAACTGTGAAGATAGGCAAAAGGATTCAACGGTGGACATCATATCATCAGAAAAAACTAAACTAAACTAAAAAACAGCTGTCCAATATATGAAGAGAGATTTTTCTAGCTATTATTTATAAATTGAGTGCATTTTTTTCTTTCCATTTATATTTCTTCTTCAGTAAAATACCTGCTATTTCACCATTCGTATTCTTTTCTTTTTAATTTTTGATTGTTGGGGATTCATTGAGGGTACCAGAAACCAGGTTACACTGATTGTATTTGTTAGGTAAAGTCCCTCTTATACTTTGTCTTGTCCCAAAAGGTGCATCACACACCGAGATTCCCCACTCCCCACCCCACCCCTTTTCTCTGCTCTTCCTTCTCCCTCCTCCTCCTCCTTCCCACTCTCTGCTCTTCCTTTCCCCCATTTATATTTCTTTTAAAAATTGAGTTATAGTAGTTATTTACCTAGTAAATATCATTTTTAGTGAAATGTAATTAACCAATTTACTTCTAATATTTTAAACTGTTATTCAATGCAGTTTTACTTATCCATATCTCTTATCAAGCATACATGTAAAATATTACTTAATGTGATGATCTAGTATTTTTTGTAACAAGCTAGATGGAAATGGAGACCATTCTTCTAAGTGAACTATTGCAAAAATGGAAAAATAAACACTGCTTGCACTCAATACTAAACTGGAAATAATTGATCAACACCTATGTGCAGATATGCAAGTAAAACTCAAAATATAGCAGGTGGGGGGAGGGAAGAGGTAAATTCACATCTCAGAGGTACAATGAACTCTGAGTGACGGGCACCCTTATAATTTTTGACTCAATCTGTACAAAGCAAACTATACAATCAAAACTTATATACTCCTGTAATACTCTGATATTAAAAAAAAACATAATTTCTGAAAAAATTTCACCCTAATACAGAAAAGATAAATCTTTACCATTCCTTTCCTAATGTTTTAAAACTTTTCTTTTCCTATTTTCCTTCTTGTATGCTTCCTGAACTGACTTTTTGTGCAATATAAGTAAAAAAGTGAAATCAAAAGTGCCTCAGCACCAGATTTTTTTTTGTTATTTTATGAAGATAATTACACCATCAGTGAGATATGACATTTTTTACTCTTTTTCTCCATCCCTTACATTTTTACTAAATTTTAATGTCTTAACTCTTTTGTCTAGAATTCCCATTCAGTAAAGAATAAAATGGTAGAGAGTTGGTGTCTTCTAGTGCTCTTGGATTTAAAAAGAATGCTTCTGACATTCCAGCATTAAATATGATAATTACACTAGGTTTCAAGCATCCATTATTCAGCTTAGGGAAGTTCTCTGCTACTCTTGGTTTATTAAGAGCTTTTATGATTAATCAGCATTGCACTTTATTAAATGTACTTTCTGATTCTAATGAAAAGATTAAATAGTATTTCAGTTTAATCTTTTAATACAGTGTAATTCCATAATAGAATTGCTAGTAGTAAACCAAACTGCTGTGCTCAGGGGAAAATGAATTTATCATCATGTGCTGAACATTTTGATAATTATAGTCAAGTTAGACACTATTTTAAGGATTTGGAGGGTATTTTAAATCTATTTTTATGTGTCACTTTAAGCTAAAATTTTCCATTATGTATAATCTGTGTGTGGTATTCCATAGGAAAGACAGAAAATTCTAATGATACAACAGAAAGTTTCGAATGAGACTCAGACATCAAGAAAAATCCTCTGGCAAACACATCAAAACCACACAACATCATTAGGTAAATTTGAAACCTGCCACACACTAAGGCAACTATAGCAACAACAACAACAACCAAAACCCAAATTAAGCTCAATTTATGAATCATTAACTCAATTGCCCATACCAACTGCCTGAACTGTCACATGTCCATTTCCAAGTATAAACACTCTGACCTTAGTTTCTCTTGTTGTATGTGCACATAAAATATATGTCATACAAGAAACTTCATGAGGCATATAAAAAGGAAGAAAAATTCATTCAGTTTCAGCAGACAAGTAGACAACACCAAAATCAGAGATTACTCAAATTTTAGAACTAAAGGTCATGGACACTGAAATGATCATGATTAATTTTTAATCTGTTCAAGGATAAGGTAAAAGGTGGACTACTTAACCATGTGGGAGAGTTCTAGAGGGTGATAAAACTATAAGAAGGAGATAAATGAAAAAGCTAGGAAAATTTATACATATATATAACTCAGATAGATTCATCACTAGATGTGACACAGTTGAGGAAATAATTGGTGAAAAAAGAATTAAGTTCACTGGAAATGAGAAGAAAAGATAACAGAATTTTCAGGAGCAATGGGAAAATATCAAACTCTTTAGTGCATATATTGTTAAAATTCTAGAAAGAAAAGAGAATGATAAAGGGGATGATATAGTTGAAGAGATAAAAACAGATTTTTCTTTGAAAAGGTAATTAATTCTACCAAAAGATGTATATAAGAAACACTGATGGAAAATCATAGGTAGGATTAGTACACGCACATACACACATACACCTTAAGATAAATGTGCTATATATATATATACATACATATATATATATATATATATATATATATATGGATACTAAAATGAAATTTTTGAAGGCACCTAGGGAAAAAGACATATCAGGATAAAAGATTATCATAAGAATTACTGACTTTCTGTCAGAAATTATCTTAGCCAGAGTAAAACTGAAGTGATATATTTAATGTATTGGGAGAAATAGCTGTAATACCAGAATTATAACAACCATTTTCTTTAATTAAAAGCAAAATAGAGCTAGATGTGGTGTCTCACAGCTGTAATCCTAGCACTTCCAGAAGCCAAAGTGGGAGAATAGCTTGAGGACTGGAGTTTGAGACCTGCCTGAGAAATATAGGTAGACCCTATCTTAAAAAAAAAAAAAAATATCCAAGCATGGTGATACACCTGTAGTTCCAGCTACTTGGGAGACTGAGGCAGGATTCCTTGAGATCAGGAGTTTGATGTTGCAATAAGTTATGACAGTGTGTTACTCTACCTTGGGCAAGAGAGTGAAATGTTTTCTTAAAAAAAAAAAAGACAATAACAAAAGACAGAGAGGAAGGATGGAAGAAAAGAAGGTTACAAGGAAGAAAGGAAGGAAGGAAGGGAGGGAAAACACAAAAAAATCTGCAAAAGTAAAAACAGAATTCATTGAAGTTCTTTGGACTAAAAAAAATTTCAGTCTACACAAAGAAGTGAAAAGCCTTGGGAATTATAAAAATGAAGAAAGTTATCTTATGTTTAATCATTCTAAAATAATTGAGGTTTAATTTCAGCAGAGATAATATATACTATAGTTCACAGCATATGTAAAATCTCATTATATGTGGGAAGAAGTAGAAGCACAGCATTTTGAGAGTCTTACTCTATACATCAATGGAATACCATTCTATTTCATGTAAGTCATAAATGTCTATTCTAACAGATTTACATCAGGGTTGTGCTGTGATTGTATTTGTTTGTAAAATCTTATAGAACTGTATGGTGGAAATGATGTATTTTACTAAATTTAGACTATCCTTTCAAGTGCAATGAACAGAAGAATTAAAAACATGAGAGAGAGAAAAGAGAGAAACTAACAGAGGGGCACAGGGAATATATTTTAAAAAATTATATTATTTAGATATTTTATATTTTACCTTTTCTACCTTTCTTTGAGTCTATTGAGGACTTTGACTTCTATTTAATTGGTATTATTGGCTTCATATTTAACTCTTCATTCATTGCACTAGGATTTATAATATGTATATCTTCTTTAATAAAGTAACTTATCTAAACTTTTTAAAACCTAAGTATTACATGTGTGTGGTTGAAAATATTTAAATAAAAAGAAAATAAAAAGCACCTTTAGCAACCTCAGAATCCTTTGACCTAGTTGAAACTACGTTATACATTTATATTTTTAGTTATTCTGTTTATTGTCTCAATATCTCTTAACTGTATTTATACCTTGTAAAAAATAATTTTGATCAATGTTTTTTCTAAATATTTCCATGATCATTTGCTGTACTTTTGAGATATAAGTAGACTTATTCACTTCTATGGCATCTCTCCCTATGGAAAATGCTATTATCTCTCACTGTTTTTAGATCATCTACAGATTAGCAGTGAAATGTCGAATAATAGATACAAGAACTGTCATTATTTTTCAGCCCCTTTCTAGACAGCAACCTTACTGACTTTTATGGAGTGTGAGTGCAGGCTCATCCAACTCAGCCCCACTCAACCTCACGCCTGGAACATGATGAACAGAACTGCATCCCACGTATCAACTCTATCAATCAAGATGAAGGGTCTGAATGCCCCACTCAAGAGACATAGGCTGTCTGAACAGCTAAAAAAGTACAACTCAAGTATCTGCTGTCTTCAGAAAACACATCTCACTGACAAGGCATACCTATAATTCATAAGTTAGTTCACTCTGTGTAGTCCCATATCCCTCTATGTGATTGCTCAGCCTTTTTTAATCTCTCCTCTGCCACCTCAAATGAGTGAGGTAATTTGAGAGCTTTGTCTTCAAGCTCTCAGAGTCTTTCTTCTTGATTTAGACCAGTGGTTCTCAACCTGTGGGTCTTGACCCCTTTGTAACAATGAAAATACATCCTGCATATCAGATATTTATATTACAATTCACAACTGTAGCAAAATTACAATTATGAAGTTGTAATGAAAATAATTTTATGGTTGGAGGTCACCACAACATGAGAAACTATATTAAAGGGTCATGGAATTAGGAGGCATTAGGAAGGTTGTGAACCACTGCTTTAGAGTTTGGCTGAAGCTTTCTGCTGGGTTTTGAAATCCCCTAAAAGACTTTCTGTAGAGGATGCCAAGAGCCAGATGACCTCTGAGCAAGATGATTTGCAGCTGAGGGGTGGACCCTTGGGCCATTCGTCCATAGGTGCTCTTTGTGGATAAGTAGCCTGAGCCTTCAGCACATAGTCATTGTTAATTACTCCCATCATCTGTGTTGTACAGTCTCAATAAGAGGCTAGTGTGGAGGTTGCTTGGGGCTACCCTGCAAAGAAGGGCTAGCCCACCTCCTACAACTTTGTGCTTCTAATCCACATCACACCTGATTCCTTCCAGTGGTGATCAAGATCAGGACCATAGGGTTGCAACATTTTGGCATAGTCAGCAGGGTGCAGCAAGACACAGCAGGACACAACAGGACACCAGGGACATGGACCAGAGGGGAAAGTGACACTTGGAGGTAAAGTGAAGCCTTTGGTAGACAGTGGGAGAAAGTCCAAAGGGAAACTCTGATCATGGCAAGTGGGATTTTTGGCCAATCTAGAAGCTAGGGAAACTCACATGAAATAAGTGAGGTGTTTTTATCAGTTGGGCCAGAATCAAGACCCACTGGTAAATGAAAGAAGTTAAAACAGTTTCTTTAATACTTTCATTTCAAACTATTCTCAGAAAAGCAGTATAATTCAATTCTATGCCATGGGAGCACTCTGCCAGCTTGGTTAGACCTGTGGTCCCTAAGCATAAAACTGAGGAAATTAAACCAGACCAGTGGATGATAATGGAAAATAATTAGATTAAGACTTAAACCACCTTTGTGCTAGGGAACTGCATTTGAAAAAAGAGTCTGGAATCACTAGCAAAAATTCTGCTGCAAAAGCAATTTAAAGCAAAAAAACTCCGCTACCAAGGAACTGTGAAGTGTGGGACCACTGAAGGACCAGGAATAACAGAGCCTTTGAGAGGAACTGTGAAGTGCGGGACCATTAGTCCATGAGTAACAGTCTTTTGAGATCTGTGAAGGGTGGATTTAGGACCACGAGTAGCAAAACCTTGGGAATAGTGAGAGAAAAATCCTTGCTTGCAAAGACTGTAGGAAAAGTGTTATCTTCTGTTCGTCCATTAAGTAAATATGAAAGGAAAGTTCATACAGTTAAAGAAATGGTAAATTCTCTCAGTTGAGATTTTCTCAGTTTGTTTTTTCAACTTAAAAAGACTTTTAAGGGAATTAGCATTACAATCATGGTTTTTCCCTAGCAGCAAATAGTTTAAATCTGTATTGGGCTTCATCATTTAAAGAGCCCATTCCTGGAATTCTGAACTTTGACAATTACCATATTTTGCCCAGCAAGAAAAGGGCTAGATAACAGGACAAACTGCCCTTACCACATTAAAAACTATTTTATTTGTATAGAAAAAGAAGGGAAAGGTAGCAGCCCATATAGCTTAATAGTCCTAAGTATATGCTCAATAGAGCTCTTTTCACTCTCAATTTTCTGAATCTCAGCATTGACGAAAAGACAGCTTCAGAACGCCATTGGACATCTCTCATTCATTCACCATCCTATTCAATACAACAACCTATTTTTTATAAAAAACCTAACATATCAGAGTGGAAGCCTGGTTCTATACTGCAATGGGGTTGAGGTTTCACCCATATTATTACAGAAAATCAAGAGAAGTGGTGGTTACCAGCCGGCTGGATTAAGCCTTCACACAAGCAGGAAACCTTGCCAGCACCTTAACAAATTTGTTTTCACTAATTTTTCTTCTATTCAAAGGACCTTAGCCTAGGTAATTTCATAATACAGAAACCCTGGACCAATCTCCTCTGTGGGAACTCTAGCTGCCTCTCCCATATCACTGTCCATTATCAGCAGGAAACAGTAAAAGCAGGAAGCATCCTTTTTCCCTAAGAGGCAATTGGAACTTCTATGCAGAGTGGGAAAATTGATACAGGATTTCATTATTTTGGGCTGTATATTAAGCCCTGGGAAAGCTTAGGATGCATCTTCTCAACCTTGGAAGGTTATGACAACAAAGACCTCGAACAGCTGGCTTTGAGGTAACTGTTATACTGGTATCGGCCAAGGTAAGAGAATTTCACTTGTTGAATTTATATCTGTTTCAGTTGGGCACCTGATCTTTACTTAAAGTTATACTGCTCTTTGGAAAGGGTCTGAATTTGGTACAGCCCTTTCCCCACCTAACATAACTTCAGGTGGTGCTTAATACTTCCCATGGACACGTCATGGGCCCTATGGGTCAGCCTGTAGCACATAGTTGGGTGGTGATTAGCACAAAGGGGACAGGTTTTCCCCATACCTAGTTTGGCTAAATTGGTTTCCTTTATAACTGGATTAGCTCTGCTGGTGTATTTTTGTTATACTTATATACCCTTTTGTTTCTTTTACTTAACAGGAAGGAAAGTTCCTCAGTGAGGTGAATGGCTGAAATAACAAACGACAGATTTTCTCCCTTGCCTATCCAGAAATGTCTTTAATACACTGGGGGGGGGGGGGGAGTGTAGAGGACACCAAGAGCCACATGACCTATGAGCAAGATGATTTGCAACTGGAGGTTAGACCCTTGGCCCGTTCATCCACAGGTGCTCCCTGTGGAGAAAGAGCCCGAGCCTTCAGCACATAGTCATTGTTAATGCCTCCTCTCACCTGTGTTGTATGGTCTCAATAAAAGGCTAGTGCAGAGGTTGCTCGGGGCTACCCTGCAAAAAAGATCTAGCCTGCCACCTACAAGCTTGTACTTCTAATCCACAACACACCTGGTTCCTTCCTGCAGTGATTGAGACCAGGGTCTAAGGGCTCGAGGGGTCGTCACAACTTTCATTTTCTTACACTTTATCACATCCCTTCCTATGTTGTCTAGCTTTTTAGTGACCTTTTACATAATTTTCTGAATTTGGGGGGCTTCTTTTTGTTTTCACTTTCTCTTCAGTTCCATTAATCTTTTATGCCCCCTCCCCAACTCCCATATTCTGAATTTCTGATGGTGACTTCTGGATAAACTTAGCAGCAATAGCTGGACACTGAGCCAACCCTGGATTGTGGCCCTGGGGAAACTTTCTCTGGGGGGAGAGGCAGACCCACAAATTGTTTTTCCCTGCAGTGGTGATGTGTCAGGGAACCAGCTGTGCACAGTGGCAGCATTTGTCAGGGACTTGGGGCCAGGGCATGGGCACAGACAGACTCTCATTGCTCTGCCCTGGATTGTTCCCCTGTCCTTCTGCCCTGGAGTTCCCAAAACACCAGTGATAGCCTTTCCACTAGGCTCCGAGACTCTGGGGGTTGACTTCTGGTAAAATCTTCCTCTTTCTTATTCTGCCTCATGACTTCTGGCACTTTTCTCTCAGAATTACACCTGAGAAATGTTATTTTTCCACTAAAACTTTTCCTTATTTCTGAGACAATCTGGCAACTGACATACTTAGTAAGCCATTTTGCTTCTCTCACAATTGTTTAAGTAAATTCTAGTGATGCAAGAAAAATCAATCTTCTAAAACCAATGATGTTACTTATATGCTTATTCAGCTGTTTAATATATATTAAAATTATGAATAAACTGAAATACATAATCACATAGCATCTTATATTTTAAAAAGTACTAGATACAAAAGGGAATGGCAATAAATTACCTATATGACACAATTATTCTCATCAAAAACAACGTTCACTGACAATAAAGAAATATATCCTGAGGATTAGTGATTAGCTATAAATTTTTTTTTTTTTTTTTTTGAGACAGAGCCTCAAGCTGTCCCCCCTAGGTAGAGTGCCATGGCATCACAGCTCATAGCAACCTCCAACTCCTGGGCTCAAGCGAGTCTCCTGCCTCCACCTCCCAAGTAGCTGGGACTACAGGCGCCCGCCACAACGCCCAGCTGTTTTTTGGTTGCAGCCGTCATTGTTGTTTGGCGGGTCCGGGCTGGGGATTCGAACCCGCCACCTTAGGTGTACGTGGCTGGCGCCTTAGCGGGTTGAGCTATAGGCGCCGAGCCTAAAATTTTTTTCAAGACAACAAAGTTCATGCATGGCTATGAAGCTTATAAGAGACTTATATATGAATTACAAAATTAAGTTATTGATTTTTCATGGGAAGTAATATCATCTGATAGACCAGATGGTTTGCATAGTCATATCCAGTATGTTCTATAACAATAAACAAATATTAGCAAAAAGGATTACATGTTCATTTATATCAAATGTTTCTGTATCTATTATCTATCTCCATGTATGTTATTTGGTAAACAAAGAACCAAAACTAAGAAGAAAATGTGATGAAATAGCTATTCTTGAATTGTTAATTGTATTATATTGATTTTTATTAATTAAGCAATAAAAAGCAACACAATATAAATCTTTTCCAGTTAATTTTATGATATGCTTACTTATTATTTATAGGATTCATCAGACACATGACTCTTGTCCCCTTATATAGCCAATCATTTGTTTCTTTACATTCAATTTTATGGTCGGAGGAAGAAATCACAAAGAAACACAAACTCTGTATAGTCATAATGAAAAGTGATATTCAACAATATTCAACAATAACAAAGAAAATATTTACAGATAAAACAAAGAATTGTGAAAAGGGAAGAACTACTTTATTCAAAGAAATGTTCACAGGTTTCTGATTAAATCGAGGTTGAAATGTCAACTTTATTATTGGAGAAGTACTATTTCTAGAGAGGGATCAGCAATTCCTGGTGTTGAGTAACAATATATATATTTAGCTTCGGAGAATTACTAATGAAATATTGAATGGCTTGATTAAAGTGGAGGGTTCTTGTAATTTGTATATGCAAATAAACGTGTGAAATGTGAACACAATGTAATACAAAGGGAGAATATAAATGAATTCGTCATTAGTGCTATGACTATCCTGGTGAAAATGTGTCTTTAATGCCAAACTTAAGAACATTTTCAATAGATTGTAGCATCTTTATAAACTTACTTCAGTACAAACCTATGCAACGAGGGTGGACAAAGATAGGAAGAAAAACTGAATTTCAGTTTCATGTTCTGAAGGTGTCGCAATGGAAATACAAAAAAGAGAATAGATCTGAATGGGAAGTGTGAATATTTGAAGAAGACTGAAAAAAATCACAAATTATTTTTTATATCATTAAGAAAAATAAGATTCCTCAGAAGGAGAGATATTCTTTTTAAGAAGATGGTTTTTGTAGGCATGTTAAATGTCAAATAATGTAATTAGGGAGGTGTAGAGATAAAACTGTAAAGGAGATTAAGATTGTTAGTACAGATGTGAGAACCTTTGAGAATTATATTTATTTTTATTTAATATTTTCAAAAACATTATTGAGGAATAGATCACACTTTCAAATGTGAATGCAGACATGTAATTCTAAGTATGAATAGTGTTTCTAAGTATATACCTATCTGAATAAAGAATAAAATAACATCTAATACTCTTAAATTGCAATTTGAACAATAGGTGGATGTGCCATTATAGCATTTTATACAAAATTCTTCACGGATTCTAAAATATATGATGGAACTATTATACAAAAAATAGTTTTGATGTTAGAAAAATTCTCCAGAAGACTCTCTTGTTTATTATCCTTTTGGATGTAACCTCATTCTACCCTAGGAAAAATATCTGGAACTGAACAACAAAAATAAGTGTCCAACAAATGGGCGGCACTGTTGCTCAGTGAGTAGGGTGCCGGCCCCATATACTGAGAGTGGCGTGTTTGAACTCAGGCCCAGCCAAACTTCAATAAAAAATAGCCCCAGGTACTCAGGAGGCTGAGGCAAGAGAATCACCTAAGCCCAGGAGTCGGAGGGTGCTATGAGCTGTGATGCCACAGCACTCTACTGAGGATGATGAAGTGACATTCTGTCTCCAAAAAAAATAAAAGTGTCCAGCAAAAAAGTGGTGCCAAGAGTGAGCCAATTTTTTTTTTTTTTAATTTCAGATTAATGTGAAGCAACTATTAGGTTACAATGTTCAGATTTGTTCAGTAGGGTCCCTATCGTAGTTGTGACCTACCAAGCAACAGTGGCAAGCTATTAAATACAATTACAGTTGAATATCTCATGTCTTTCATAGTGTCAGTTTACATCTGTGCATAATTATGTTTAATCATATAGTACATTTTAATTATCTCTTATTTCTGTTTTTCATGTCCAATTAAATGGAAAAGTTCTTCTTAAACCAAAAAAACCCTAGCAAAAGAAACCTATGAGGACAAAAGAAAAAATAATGGAAATATTTATTTAAATTGCTAATGAGTTTGCAAATAGAACGCCTTCAATCTAATAAAAATGAGCAGGAAATGGGCTTTTTTAAGAGCTGTGTAATGTTCAACAAAAAATGTCCATGGCAAATTATTATGAATGTTGTGGAATAAGTGCATTTTAATGTTGATTCAGAATATTTAATGTGCTTATGCACAGATGCCAACTTTGTTTCCTGCTAACTCTTGTGTAGACTGAGAGATCTTTGTTAACTTTATTACAATTTTTATGAGTCTTTGCTTCTAAGAAATATGATAATTTGTGTTTTAACAAGGAAAACTGAATGTTAAACAAAATATTCTTTCAATTGGCTAAAATTACATATTTCCTTTGGATGTGGCTGAATTTCTCTTCTTAATATTAGATACTGTTAAGTAGCTCTAAGAAACTAATGTGCACTATTCAAATTGCTAAAAGGTTTTCATATTGTAATCTAATTTTATTATGAAAACCCAAATATAATGCTGGCATTCTTTAGAAGTAAATTATTGAACTTAATATGTATGTGATCTACAATAAATATTTTTTAAAACTCTATTTAAAAATATTTAAATAGAATAAATTGATACTAAAAGATGTCTTGGCTCGGCACCCGTAGCTCTGTGAGTAGGGCGTTGGCCACATACACCGAGGCTGGCAGGTTCAAGCCCAGGCTGGGCCTACTACACAAAAGTGACAACTGCAAACCCAAAATAGCTAGGCATTGTGATGGGTCCCTGTAGTCCCAGCTACTTGGGAGGCTGAGGCAAGAGATTCACTTAAGCCCAGGAGTTTGAGGTTGCCGTGAGCTGTGATTCGAGGTTGACATAGTGAGACTCTGTCTCAAAAAAACAAGTATTTTTTGTTTAGCTTTTTTCTTGCTTATAATTGCCTAGCTCTATGAGTTTGGTAAAATTTGTAAGTTCTCTGGACTTCAGTTTTGTCATATGTAAAAGAGAATGGTAGCACTAAATAATATCTCAATATAAACCATACTATCAGGGCACAATGATTGATGAATTTGTTAGTCCTTTACCACTCTAAGTACTTTTTCCATTGGAACCTAATTTTATTACTTTCATTTTTCAATTCAAATATTGTAAAACTTTGCTTAATGTACAAGCACTTTTTAAACTTTCATTTTCTTTAATTGTAAAGATACATTACCATGAAAACTCTCTCAGAGATATTAGAAAAATATTATGGAAATTTATGAAAGGGAAAAGTAGGCATATTCCTCATATGATTCTGCTGTTACTAGAATTCTGACTCAGAATCATTCTAGTTAGGACTTTTATGGTGAATTGTATAATAAATAGGAAAGCAATGAAAGTTTAGCAACTAAAGCTTTGATTACCAAATTATTTTTCAACAGTTACCCTTGTGAAAGGAATACTGCTATGTGTAACTTAAGCCCGTCTTATTTATATACATATGGTATGAAAAACAGAAGCAGAAATCCACATCTTCAATGTCTTGAGACACAAAAATTTAAAGTGTTACATAAAAACTATTGCCATTATTCTCATCGTATGAATCTGCCTTACCTGGAAATTTGTATTAATATATTGGAAGCTCAACATATCATGATTTATTTAAAGTAAAGTGTTAAAAGCCTATGCATTTATGACAGCAGCTGTTTAAATAGAGGTGACAGAATACAGACAATATATTCAAGAGCTGAACCATATCCAATATATACCCCAAAGCCTACTGCATAAATATATTATCTTATGTATATTTAGTAAAATGAGTGATAAGTGTGAAAGACATGGATTTGGGCCAGGTTCATTTATGCAAATTTGATTTTTTTTTTTTTTTAAGAGACAGAGTCTCACTTTGTCACACTTGGTAGAGTGCTATAGCGTCACAGCTCACAGCAACCTCAAACTCATGGGCTTAGGCGATTCTTTTGCCTCAGCCTCCCAAGTAGCTGGGACTACAAGCGCCCTCCACAATTCCCAGCTATTTTTTTGTTGCAGTTTGGCTGATGCCAGGTTTGAACCTACCACCTTTGGTATATGGGGCTGGCACCCTACCCACTGAGCCACAGGAGCCACAGTTTTGATTTTTAACATTTTACTCCCATAGGGGGTTTCACAATTAAAATAATCATGTAACTAGTTCTAAACTGAGAAAGATTTAAATATATCTTTTTTGCTAATAATTTGTTCTAAAATGAGTATGAACATAGTTACTTCTAACAAGAGATGTATCATTTATAAACGGATGGAAAGTGAACACTCTGATTCCTAAAGCAAAAATATGACCTTTGACTCAATGCTTCTACCACATTCTCCACCATTATTAGTAATTATTGCTTCTGAAAAATCATAAAAATATTTTATGACTCATCTGCTTAAGGCATATGAGACTACTTACCATTAAACATGGTATAATGCAGTAAAACTAAATGACACATTTGTTATTCTTGGGCACAGTGGTTACTCTTATAGGAAAAGTGATTTACATAATAACATTTAGTCTAAGTATCTCTTGAAATTGTGAATATACACATATATATTAACTAATTAAAGGTGAATATACTCCCATAAGTCACTGTAAAATTATATAATGTATCTATTCTAGAATATACTCAGATTAAATATATTTCAAAACTAAACTAGATTGAGATGTAAAAATATATTAACCTATTTTTTTAAATTTAATTTTTATTATATCATAACAATTATATCATAATGTATACATTTATGAGGTACAATGTGATGATTTAACATACAACGTGGAATGCTTAAATCATACTGATTAACATAACCATCACCTTACTCACTTATTTTTTGTCATAAGACATTTATAATATATTCTTTGTTGTTTTGAAATGTGCCCTTGCCTTGTGCACATTAGGTGAGATCCCATCAAATGCCCTTCCTCCTCTCTCCTCCCTCCCCTCTCTTCTCTCTTCCCTTCTCTCCTTCTTTCTGAACTATCTTTGTGTATTATCATATGTATGAATGTGTAAGTGAATATATATTGGTTTCATAAAAGTATTGAATATATTAGATATTTTTTCTATTCTTGAGATACTTTACTAATAAGAATATGTTCCAACTCCATCCAAATAAACATAAAAGATGTAAAG
Organism: Otolemur crassicaudatus; assembly: GCA_963574585.1. Taxonomy (NCBI): domain Eukaryota; kingdom Metazoa; phylum Chordata; class Mammalia; order Primates; family Galagidae; genus Otolemur; species Otolemur crassicaudatus. The sequence goes on from CAUYQS010056018.1 coordinate 58,410, forward strand.
TCTCCATCTTTTTATGGCGAACTAGCATTCCATGGTATACATATACCACAATTTGTTAATCCATTTATGGGTTGGTGGGCATTGGAGCTGTTTCCACAACTTGGTAATTATGAATTTGACTGTAATAAACATTATGGTGCAAATGCCTTCATTGTAAAATGATTTTTGCCCATCTGGGTAGATACCTAATAATAGAATTGCAAGATCAAATAGTAGATCAACTTTTAGTTCCTTGAGAGTTCCCCATACTTCTTTCCAAAAAAGCTATATTAGTTTGCAATCCCACCAACAGTGTAGAAGTGTTCCCTCTGTCCAAATACATGCCGACATCTGCAGTTTGGGGATTTTGTGATGTGGGCTAATCTTATTGGAGTCAGGTGATATCTCAAAGTGTTTTTGATTGGCATTTCTCTAAAGATTAAAGATGATGAGCCTTTTTCATGTGTTTGTTGGTCATTTGCCTGTCATCTTCAGAGACGTTTCTGTTCAAGTCTCTTGCCCACAAAGAAATGGGGTCATTTGTTCTTTTCTTATTGATTGATTTGAATTCCCTGTTGATCCTACTTATTAGGCCTTTATCAGAACCTGCAAAAATCTTCTTCCATTCTGAAGGTTGTCTGTTTGCTTTACTTGTAGTGCCCTTAGATGCTCAGAAGTCTTTGGCTCGATCAAATCCCAGTAATATATTTTTGGTATTGCTTCAATTACCAGGGGCTCCTCCTCATAAAATATTTTCCCAGGTCAATATCCTTAAGTATTTTCCCTGCATTCTCTTCTAGTATTTTAATAGTTTCATGTTTTAAATTGAATGGAGTAAAATTGAAATCATTTCCACTCATATCTGGAACCAGACCAGGATGCCTGCCTGTTGTCACTACTGTTATTCAATATAGTACTGGAAGTCCTAGCCATCGCAATCAGGCAAGAGGAAGGGATCAAGTGTATTTCAATGATGTCAGAGGAGGGCACACTCTCACTCTTCATGGATGACATGATCTCATACCTGGAAAACCCCAGGGACACAATTGCAAAGCTTTAGAAATGATCAAACAATACAGCAGTGTCTAAGTATACAAAATCAATACTTACAAATAAGTAGCTTTTATATATACTAACCATAGTCACGCTGAAAATATAGTCAAGGACTCTATTCCTTTTATAGTAGTAACAAAGAAGATGAAATACCTGGGAATTTATCTAACAAAAGACATGAAAGGTATTAACCTATTTATGCCTCCTGTTTCCTTACTGGAATGGTAGTGACATGTGACCGGCGCCTTACTCATGAAGCAACAGGCGCTGAGCCTGATTCCAGAAGTATTTGATCCTAAGATTCCTACCGTACACAGTGATCACAGTGGATCTACCAATTACAAAATCACTAGTTAACCCTAACCGTCTCATAAATATGTTTCTACAAAGGTGGAATGGAAGGTTATTAGTATTTACGTGACCATATCTTAAAGCTGCTTTAAAAGATAGAGATATATCTGTGTATTAATCTGTGTATGAAGAAACTCCAGTTGGAAAAAATATAAACATTCACTAAAGTAACGGGAGAAAGATGTAGGTGATGTTCTCCCACACATTTCACTACCACATCAGCAAAGCTCTGCTCTAACAGTGGATTACAGTTTAAACAGTGGGAAGATACTCTCTATTTAGGAAAGAAACAAGCATTCGTTTCTTAATATTAACTGTCAAAAAAATGTTAACTGGGCATAAAAGGGTATTCAAGGAAATGTAGATAGAAAGATTTCATTTTTAAACACTTCAACAAAAACTAACATGGTAACTAATAATCATTGACTATTTTACAATGAGAAAGCCACATCCTATAAAAGCTTCACTTGTTTACTCATTAGAGAAATCCTAAGAAGTGAGTGCCATTATTACTAGACCCACAGTTTAGAGAGCGTAGAGAAGTTAGTTGAGAGGCTGATTAGCTTTTGCATGATCATGTGGCTGTGCACCCGATTTATTCCCAACTAACCTGATTCCCAATCTGAGCTTTTAAGCCCAATTGCATTCCTTTTATAGTGGTAGTGTGTACAATTCCCTATTGTTTTAAGTTTGTGGGTTATATTCTAATAGAATATATCTTTTTGTTGATGTAAAGAAACATTAAATATTTTAGTGGCTATGTTAATAAAGCAAACATATTCAAAAATTACAGATTGTCATCAAACAAGAAAAGACTCCTATTATATTTAAAGAATTTGCCAATGATCAATGATATGATGTCTTGTAAATTTAAGAGTCAAAGTGCCACCACTTTTCCGGTCCATGTGAAGATAGCGCACTCCAGCCTGAGTGAGGATTCTTTTCAATCCTTTGTAAGTGTTAGCATTGCATTCAATATCTCTTGCTGGTCTGGGGTTTAATATTCATATTTCCTCCAGACTTACTTTTTAGTATGAGCCAAATGGAGGCAATTGTTCTTTACTTTGAATAACAAATCCCTGGAGCACAGCAGTAACACTGAGTTTCTAAAATGTGTTCTGTGATCTCACTGGTAGGATATAGTCAACCATTATTTATAATCAACATTTCTCTAAGAGCTAGTGAAATCTATCTTAAATAATCATCTTCCCAGGCATATTCATGGTCTTTAAGTTAAATAAAAAATTAAAGATAATATACATATTTATCTCTTAAAATTAACCACACTTGTGCAAGGAAAAATTTCTAGAATGGTCTTTAAAAATAACATTGACAAATTGTTTTATAGATTTCATGTTTCTACCTTGTGTATAAAAACCTTCAAAATATTGTTTTATGTACTCATGATCTTTTCCAAAATCTTTGCACCAATTATATTGCATACAGATAAAAAATATCAGCATAAGCTACATTAATTTATTTATTTAACTCCTCATCTGAAATAAAAAAAGTGGCACATGTGAGCTCAATGGATTAAAATCGAATGTACAAATGAAACATTTTGCTAATCATTGCTGGGAAATACAGACAACGGAAAACTTCTGTTACTAACTCCCATTAGTGATACTAAATTTGTGCATGAAATTAGCCATGTTTTTTTTTTTTTTTTCATTTGTTAAAATGTGAGTACAAAATTCTATAGAGATAACACTAGGCCCACTATAGGGACATGAAAGCTTATTGAAACTAACAAATGAAACTGGTCCAATAGAATGATTGTTATTCAAACAAACTATATGATATGAACTACCTAATGGATTTATTTCAAATTATCTTGATTTCAAAATCTCAAATACTGTGGCAAAAATGTAAATTATTTCTCATGTACTAGCATATTCCATTAGCATTGAAAGTAACATTAAATTAAAAAATGATATTTTCTCTGCTAGCTTTCTTAAACAATTTTAGTCAGGGGAATTCAGATTTCTCTTATGTTCAATTTAGTTATCTATTAGAATGTTAAGAGCCTTAAATGACAATTTACCGAGCCAAAACCTGCCAATTAAAGTTAGGTTCAGAACAAATGTAAAAATTTATTATATTACAAATGCCAACTTTAGCATTCCATATATATAATTTAGGAAGAATATTAAGAACTATACTTACTACCTTTGAACTAAGATCTTCTGTTTTTAAAACTATGTCAAAATAAAAAAAAAAATGAAGATTAAGAGGAGAAATATATAGGATAAGTTCCAGGAAATATATACAGTCAGCCCTCCATACCTAGGGGTTTCAAATCCATATATTAAACAAACTATGGATCAAAAATATTTGGGGAAAAAGCTATAAAAGTAGCAATACAACAATAAAAATAAAAGTATTGTAAAATATATATTGTGTAGGTATTAAGTAATATATATGTAGCAGCATGGGCGCAGGTCATTTGAAAAAATACCATACCATTTTAGATAAGGAACTTGAGCATCTGCAGATTTTTATACCACTGAGAGTCCGGTAACTAATCCCCTATGGATGACAAAGAGGAAATGTATTCCTAGTTAAGCATCACTGTTACCTGTATTTAGTTTCATACCGTAAGGCCTCTGAACCATTCAGTCACCATGCATCATAATCCCATCTGATATTTGGAGTTGTAACACATCTTTGAGCTGAGTCTTGAATAGCAGTCTATGTGTCTATCAGATCCTGAAAATGCAGTGCATTTCTGTCAGGGTTTGCCCAGCTGCATGCTGTCAGGTCAGCAATGTGCTGTGACCTGGATCCTGAAATGAATTTGTTCTGGTTTGGGGCCCCAATGCATGTATAACATGTTCCGAAATGACTTTCAATACTATGTAATTTTATGTTTCTAAACAAGCAATACTATAATTAGGCATCAGATTGCAATAAAATACAGTACAAAGAAAGATGCAGACCCTTGATGGTTCTGTGCACATAAAATAGAAACTTACATACTAAATTTCAGAGCTTCTGGTTTTAAAACTATATTGGGTGGGATATAAGAACTCAACTACTTTAGGAGTGCCTTTAAATAACAATAGGTAAAGTGTGTTACATTTTCTTTACATCATTAGCTTGTCAAAATTCTAGCATCAGCATATCTTCCTCTCATTAAACGTATTTCCTGGTACAACAAAGAAAATTAAAGCTGAAATGCAAATATGACGCACTGGACTTAAAATGTCAAAATTCAAACTCGCTTCCCTATAACTTCAACTTGACTGGCCTAAATGATTTCCTCACCATCTCTCCAATATTGGAAGTTTTTAAGTATGTGGGTTCAAAATATGTCATCTTTGACCTCTAAGTTACTTATGGTTTTGTTTATTCTCTTCATTTTTCTGTTTTGTCTTTTAACATACCTTGTTTGCTTTTTTTTGTTTTGGAAGTTGGGCATGGTGCACCAGGTAATAGGCTTCTCTGACTAAATCGCTCACGACTGACGTAATGCTAATTTTCATCCACTGCCCATTCCCATTCCCTGAGTACTTTTCCTTCTCTTTCAGTCTTCCAAGCCATCAGCAAAATTCCTCACTGATAAGAATTTGTGTTTTCAAATTCTGCTGTCTCTCTCGTGACCTCCTTATTCCCTACTCATGCCCTTGGAAATCATCCGTTTATCCCTTCTTTCACGCAATGTTGGAATGTAAGGCTAATTCAATGCAGACTGCATTTTCCCTCCAAAGTCCTCTTTAGCCTTCTTAGGTTATGAGTCAGGTATAATCATTTTGTTTTCCCAATGGTAAGAAAAAATGATTATTGAGAGCTTGAAATAGGATGATGGATGTGAAATTCCTGTGCAGACAGTAAAGTAGCCTTATGCTAAGTCACGAATATGAGCTTTGAAGTCAGACGTTGATTTTAATTATTGCTAGACTCATAAATTTGAATAATTAACTAACCATTTTGAATTCCAGTATACTTAATGGTAAATGAGAATTGTAATACTTTCTACTTAAAATTACACAACATGTGAAATATGACACTTATTGGAGCAAATGATATTGTAAAAGCTTTACCTTGATGTTGAAAAAAAAAAAAGACAACTAAAAATAAGTCAGATAATTATTTAATTATTTACATTGGTGTTCACATCAGAAAATGACTTATATATCTGGTAAAGAAAATGAAAGCTATTTTGTTAGACAAACCCATTTGTTTCGTGGTAAAATTTGTATACTTTAGATATAAAGAAGCATTGGTATATGTTTAAAATATTGAATAAGTGAAAATCACATTTAAAAAAACTCAGCATTAGGGGAGGAAAATGTTAGTTTAAAGGAAAGTAAGTATGCCTTTGTCAATTACATTATAGCACTTACAAAGTTTAACTTACTTAAATATAAGCCTTAATATCTTCAATAATTGAGTATGACGTTTTTCCTTTTTGTTCTCTATATTAAGTATAATAATAATAACATATTTCTTTCATCACATAAAGATCAATGTGATTTATCTTTTCAAAGTTAAATATCTTGTAAAGTACTTCTCACCCAAAAAACTCTCACTGAATTTGGCAGTAACACATTTATTTCATGTTTTTATCAGAAAAGAACAAAAACTAAAGAACAAGAAAAACTAAAGAACAAGAACTAAAGAACAAAAACTATGGGAGAGTTTTATTACTCCCTTTAAAAATGAAAATGGTTGCTGAATTGCACATTAAGCATAAGGTAAAATTCTTTTAGATATGAATTATGTGAAAAATATAAGAACTTTCCTGAAAATCATGGGAGCATTATAACCATCTTCATAAAAGAAACCCCATGGTTAACAAAGAAAGTGATATCTCTTTGACAAATGTCTTTTTGTCTTGTTTGTTCAAAAAAATTTAATATCCCTCAAGAAAATGTTGGAAGGATAAATAATTTGGTGACTCAACGAATTAAGAGTCTTAGAAAATTTTAGCAGCATATGTTCATAAGTGACTAAATAATTTTATAAATTATGAAATTGAAAACAAATCACAAATTGTGATTTGCAAAACTCTGTTGAATCTTCAGTGTGTGCACCTGCTTGCACACCTGTGTCATATTTATACATTGGTCAGTATAAATTCTGTATGTGAACCTTGAGTATTTCTCAGTTTGGGAAATGCCCAAGTGCTTTAGTGTACTTAATGTTTTCTTAGACATAAAAAGACCCTAACAATGAGTGCTCCCATATTTGAATGTTGAAAGATAAGCCACAATAATGCACTTTAGGAATTAAGCTATCTTGTGGATGCAGATCTGTGGGCTTCAGGAGCATCAGGTAACAACATCCTACAATTTCCAAAACCCCACACATTTCCCTGGCAACTTGGAAAGAACAGACAGAAGTGCTAATTAGGAGAATAAAACAAAAGCTGGAATGAAAAATAAGAATAAAAATGGAATGCATCACAATCATTTTCCTCTGAATCTGGTGCTAAATTTGTTAAGGAAGCACCTCTCAGATTTTAATGTGCATACAAATCATCTGGAGATCTTTTTAAAGTACAGATTCTGAGTCAGTGGGTCTGGGACTCAACCTGAGCTTCTAAGTTGTTAACATACTTTCAGAGACCACACTTAGAATGATCATGATGATACTAATGGGCCATCCTCATGGCCACACTGGTACAATGGCAGAATGTGACCAAGGTCAAAGCCATCAGAGAACATCTCTGGGACTTATATATAGAAACTGAGAGAGTACTATTTCTATCCCTTCATGTTGTTAAGCAGAGATGGCATAGCACATATTTATTTATAGGAATATTCCCAGTTGTGTAAAGAAAGACATTAGGGAAGTGTTAAAACATATTAAGGCAACCTACACAAAAAAAGAATTAGAATTGAAAAAAGCATTTGCAATCTTCTAACACCTAGATCCTAGACCCGGTTTTTTCTAGCACCACTTTCATTCTTTCCTTGTTTATTTTCTAGATACAACCTTTACCTTTTGGGAGGAGGGTGATACTAAGAATAAACATGAGTATGTGGGGATTTGGACCCTTGTAATCAAATAATGAATTAATGAATATTGTACATAAATGAGAATATGTAGTGCTCTTTTTCTTCATTTATAAAAATTTAAATACTTTGACATAAATACACTCACACAGTTATGTCGCAAATTCATAAATGCACTCATTCTGTGTATATGATCTTATTTTTTCTTTTCTACATGATTTCACTTTCTTCATTCCTGAATTTTCTCATGTCCTCTAACCACACCACTAGCTCTACCTCTTCTGTACACTTTTAAGGCCAGTTAGTGAGCTTAGAAGCAAAGCATTAACATGCTGGCAGCCTCAGGACAAGTGGGCTGATGCAGGAACCATGGATTTTGATTCCCATGAAGGTTAGAATTTTTTGAGATATTGTTCCCTAATTAAGTACTAAATTTTGGGATAAATCAGTGTGTATCAACAGGTAACTAATACAACTGGTATATGCAAAATTGAAGATATAAGAAGTGGCATTTATTGTATATTCATATATGAATATTTATCAATATTTTAAAATGCATATAAATGACAAATACTATATTTAGGATGGCAGTCGATCCAGGGATAAACAATTAATAATAATTTTGAGAAGACTGAGATAATGTTATGAAACAGAAGTCCTGGTAGATACTATAATGAAAGATTATTTCTTCTTATTCATTAATTCTATTTGTAGAATTTGGGGGGGGGGAATGAGAACTAGAATTTTCTACTTTTACTTTCAAAAACAATTTCACTTGTTTTTCTTAGTCCTTTTTTTAGGCTGATCTATAAAATCTTAAAATATAATAAAGCACATACAAAAGCGTGAGTAAGATAATCAGGGAAGTTAATTTTATCTACCAGTATTCATATTTCAAATACATAAAGAAATGTTAGAATGTCTATGATTCAGAGCTGGTCTGTCAAAACAGTACCTCATTTGAGGGGGAAGGTTGAAAAAACGTGGACTCCTTTCTTCCAATCAACTTGAGTTTTCTGCCTGCTATTTTTGAAACTGTTTGATTGTCATTCAAGCCACCAACAAAATTGATTAAGATCAGTTATATATTTCTCCCAGTTTTTTAGTTATTTGGGAGATAGGATATACTGATGGCTTATTTATAGGATCTGTAATATTTGTGTCAATTGTTGAAATATACAGTAGCCACAATAGGATGATTTCTACTTTATCATTAACATTAAGGTATTATAATACCTTATAAATAAAGTCTTTCTTAAACTAAAGACAGAAATAGAAGTAAACTGTTACAGTTAAAATATCACTGGTACTAAGTACAGAACAGCTAGTGTAAATATTTCTAACAATTATAGATTATACATGGTATTATTTAGCTAAGACCCTCTTCTTTTTTTGCACATTTTGAAAAGTACATGCATAAAACTTTTTGCTATGTAATATAGCCTTGATACTTACAAGCAACGAGAGGATTTTCTTTGAAAGCCTGCTGAGATTGGTGAGTGATCTTGTTTACAGTTCACGAAACAAATTATTCCTGTTAGCTTGTGCAGTCTATATACTTCCCAGTATTTTCTGCCTTTAGAGTGTTTGAACATAAAGTACGATGTAACTCATATTGGTAAGCAGGCAATCACTTACACACACAGGCACACACATACACCCATACATAAACACTCTGTTTTGCAGTTAAATTGTTGCTTAAATGACCTAATATGACTCAATAGTAGTTGATATTCCTGTGAAATTGTCATAAGCCATATCCTGGGAGTGAAAGGAAACTGTGTACAGGAGAAAATCCCCAAATGTAATAATTTTTATTACCTATACCTAGAGGGTGATCGTGCAGGTGAGACTGTTAAGGAAGAAGAGTCTAGACAAATCTTATGACAATGTTCACTTTAAAGGTAACATTAAACCTATCAACTTTTTGTACCTCCCCCTTTATGACCTCGCTACAATGTTAGAGACTTTCTATACAAAAATATTTACTCTCAAAGGAAACAATGCCCTCTCTGAACTGCTCTAGCTAATACGGTTTCTTGTATTTGTCATATTAATTTCTTCTTTCACTTACTACCTTTTGGAGCTAATATCCTAAATATCACTATTCCAACATCACCTCAGCCAAAATCAATTACTTCTTAAAGGTACTGTAGCATGTGCTGATAATAAGCACCTTTCTGTTTCTTTTTTCTTTTTAAAATGGTGTTTAGTAAAGTGAAGGAAGAGATAGTTGAAAATATACTGAATGTTGACATTTTGTTGAATCATCATTAAGGAAAGAGGATGTGGGATCAACATTTCTACAATAGTAAAAAAGTTTCACAACTTTAGAGTTCAATTATTGGAGTTTAACTGTAAGGTATAAACTTAGTCAACAATAACAACTGAAAATAATAGTCAGGTGGTGCCTGTGGCCCAGAGGAGTAGGGCACCATCCCCACATGCCAGAGGTGGTGGGTTCAAACCCAGCCCCGGCAGAAAACTGGAAAAAAAAAAAAAGTCCATTGAATAAATGTCATAGCTATTTAAATAAAACACTACGCTACTGATTAATTAACATTGATAGGACTTACCGATTTCTCTCCCTTTAATATCTAAATTGATTCAACTATCTGTGATTGAGATAAATATTATTCATAATATGTATGTTTGCAATTAAGAGTGTCTACAAAGGCTCCAAATAATATTAGAAAATGGAGTAAGAGAGAGTCTATAATTTCAGAAAATATAGAAGTTATTAGAAGGCTATTTTTATTTAAAAATAAGTATATTATAAACATTTATTATTGGATAAAATTGCTTCATCTGTTGATCTGTTTCCTAATGCAACCACTAGGATATAATATTTAGGAAAGGTCTTAAATCTAACATCTTCTTAAATATATGATATACTTTGATTCTGCTAACACAATGTTTTTGAGAAATAAACAATGGGTCTTAGCTAACAAGGACTCATTCCCCTGGCAACAATAAAGTAATAGAAAGATCTCTAGCAATTATTTGAAAAAAAGGTAATCAAAACATTTTAATCTGACTAGTTGGATACTCCATTTCCTTCTGATGGAATTTCCTTTACAGTTTTCTTTGTATGTGTGTGTTTTCTCTCTCCCCTTTAAATAAAATTGAGCTTCAGGATGACTTTTATATTCCACCTCACACTTCACTAATTTCTCTGCTGATTTAGCCTCCATTCTCCTTAAAAAAAAAAGAAAAATAAACCAAACTACTATGAACTAATCACCTAACCCACCAACCAAGAACAATGAACAACCGTTTCCTTGAAATGCTATTACTTCCCTTCTTGTAATTATTTACTGCTTTGCTCGGCATGAACCCTCATTCTTTGAAAAATTTAGTATGTGATTTAGTGTCTTTTTCTTCACTTTTATCACTGACATTACTCTTGGTCATGTCTGAATTGACATAAATTCAACTTGACCTCTTTATTTCTCATTCCTGAGGAGCAACTTATGCTTCGTTATTACCAATCCCTGTAATGTCTAAATTCATTCAAAACCACATTCTTTAAACCTAAATTTTGAGGTCACTCTCTCTAGTAAAAAAAAAAATTTGCCCTTTTCAAGATTAAATACATTAAAACTATTTTTTCTACCATGCAAGTTCACCTCATGTTCTTATTTCTGTCTTTATCCAGGATGGATACAATGATTAATATCTGAGTATAATTATACTTACTTCTGTTTCAGTTCATCATGATTAACTTTGAAATAATCCTCATTCAACTCAGCTTTTTAGACCTTGAGGCACACAGAATTCCAAGACCACAAATGTCCCATACCCTCTTTAATTTCCTGTCTTTGATTGGAAGCAGTGCTTATGACTATTATCCCTATCATATCCATGCTTATGTTATGTTATACAGCAAAAGGGATTTTGCAAATGTAATTATCGTCCCTAATAGTTGACTTTGAATGAATCAAAGGGAGACTATCCCAGAGGCCCTGTCTAACTTTGTGAGCTGCTAAAAAAGACAAGGAGCTGGGGCGGCGACTGTAGCTCAAAGGAGTAAGGCACTGGCCCCATATGCTGAAGGTGGAAGGTTCAAATCCAACCCCCACCAAAAACTGCCAAAAAAAAGAAAAAAGAAGAAAAGAAAAGAAAAGACATGGAACAGGAATAGATTCTCTTCTGCTGGTTTTAAAGTTTACAGCTGCCATAGTGTGAGAGAAGGGTTCTGTGTGGCACGGACAAGAATGTGGTCTTCAGGAACGTACAGAGGTCATCAGCTGACTTCAGCAAGAGAAAATAGAATGCATTCAATGCAGCTAAAATTAACTGAATTCTGTCAATAACATAAATGAACTTGGAAGAGGACTTGAACTAAAGTTGGAAGCAGAGCCCAAGCAATACTTTAAGTTCAATACAGTGGAGTTTAAAAAGAGGAGTTAGTTACGCTGTGCCCTTTTTACCTGGGAGATTAGGCCTGGTGATACTTAAAGCCACTAAGTTTATAACTTGTTATGTGGCAATAGAAAAGTCATTACTCACTCTATATGAAAAGTTGAATGACGCTGATGAATACACCCTCATTAAGCACACTCACAAAAGCTATGAGATTATTCTTCTTAAACGTACAGCTAATTTCTAATGGCCTTTAGCATTGGAGGTAATCCTACCATTCCACTTACTTTACCACTTCCAAAAAACACTATTTCTTCAGATTTCTCTCTCTTCACACCTCTGTGACATATCCCTCTAATCTCTCCTCAAGCATAATTGATTGTATACTTTTAATTTTAACAAGTAAATAAAGTAAAGAGACTTTATCCAACCTTTGCCAATGATCTAAAAAATTAACTCTAAATATTTGTATCATTTGCTTCTATTACAGAAATGAACTGTTGGTTTTCTTGATTAACAAAAAATTATGCTACTGGGCATATGGCACGCCTCTTGGGGACAGGACTCAATTATAAGAGGGACTTTATCTAACAAATACAATCAGTGTAACCTAATTCTTTGTATCCCCAATGAATCCCAAACAATAATAAAGCAAATAATAATAATAATGCTATGCTACTTTGGCACTGGGCTTCTTTCTTTTTAACTGCTTACAGCTTTCCTTCGTGAATGTATACTTAATCTTAGGGTCATCAGAATTCGCCTTCTGTACAAGAATATTCCTCCCATGGCCAGTTTTCTAAATGGACTCAATTTCTAAAGACCCTTCCTTCTTCAATTGTTTTTCAACATGTAGACATAGATCTCCTTTCTTTTCTCCTTGACAGCAGCTTGAATCAGAATCTCTTTATCTTTAGAGCTAAAGGGAAGTTTGAACTATGTGTTCCAAGATTTTTATGACATAATATACAAATAAAATGTTAATATGTATATAGTATACTGGGGTAAAAGTCAAGGCTGGATTTGAGGAGGGTGACTGTCCTCCAGAAGCCCCGGGTGCCGCCTGATTATTCAAAGGAATGAGAAGGTTAATCAAAGCTGCTTCTGCCCTGTGTTCCATATTGATACACATGTGGTCACCCTGGGTTATGAAAATCATATCAACAAATTCTGAAAGTACTTCATAGAAGCAGAGGTTACAAACCAGTTCTTCTCCAAATTGGAATGTCAGAGGCACATGGCTCCCCAGGTGCCTTCCTTCCCATAGTAAGGGACACTTCCTTCCCATAGTGAGGGCCAAGTTTCCTTTCCATAGTGAGGAGTCTACACTCTGCTGTGCAGAGTGAGGAGTAGAATGTTTCTTGGGAGAACCAGTATGTTGACATGTGTGTAAGTTCCCTGGTTCTATGCCTACATTTTTTTTTTTTTTTTTTTTTTTTGAGACGGAGCCTCAAGCTATCCTCCTGGGTAGAGTGCTATGGTTCTCTGCATTATCACAGTGATACTTTCATAATATAGCACGTTGTATCTCAACACTCCAGCAATGCTTCATATGAAAACTGCAGCCCTAACTATCACCCACGAGGCTTTTCATACCCAAGCCGCTCCTTGTCTCTTCAAGCCAATTTGTCACCTATATCTTCCTGGCTTCCTCAGCCCAAATTAAACTGTCATTTCTGCTGCTCGAACACATCATAATTATCCCGCATCAAGACTTGGCATCCACTCTTTCTTCTAATGGAGAAACTCTTCCTCTAGATCTTTGTGAGACCTGCTCTCTTTAGTTTAAGAATTATAAACATCATCATTCCCTTAGAAAAAACTGGCTATGCTATTAAAAACAGCTCCATCACATCCATTTTTGGCATCTGTACTACTTACTTATTATCCATCATTTGGTTAATTTTTGGTCTTCTGCCCCATTAGACAATGAAGGCCAATAACAACTTTGTTTCATTCACTGCTCATGTCTAAGCATCTGGAAATGAACCTGTTATATAGTAGGTGCTTAATAAATATTGCCTAGTTGTGCATGTCTAATCAACCGTAGTTAATTACATTTATAAATTTATATGTGATGTGAATCAAACCTAGCACTGTTGACTGAGCTTCAGGTGAACACCAGCTGAAGTAGTTGTATTCACACAGTCAATGTTCAAATAATTTTTTCTAATTTTAGTTTTAATTTTTTTAACTTTTCTGTTTATTATAAATTAAATAGTCCTTGATGAGTCCTATATATTTTGTCTCCCAATAATAGTATGCTCTATCCTTAGTGTGCATTGGGAGTTAACTTGTGATTGGCATTGCTCATTTTTCTTTAATTTACATTCTGTTCTTGGTTCTCTTTCCTCCATTTCATTTTAAATTTATTGTTATAGTTTTAAATTTATTTACTATCAGTATGGATTTATATCTAGGTTCCAGTGACTGATATTTGTTTTTTAATTTAGAGTACTTTAGGTCTTATACTACGTACACCACCACCTAAGTACCAATGTCTATTTAAGCATTAATGTGAGCTTGAAATAGTGCCTAGAGATTAATGCCTCATTTAGAAAAAGGAGCAAAAAACATACAGTGTAATTCAAAAGGTTAGATTTTTAAACAAAATTATGCCTTGTGTAATAGAGAAGGTAGAAATTAATACATCATATTAAACTTCTAGATACTGTATTTTGAATAAAATTCATCCTAAAAGTCAGGAAAGTTTTTAAAATTTAACTCAAATATTTTTGCTGTTTAATTTTTTACTTATTATATATGATTTCATTTTGGACAGGACTATACCCCTATATAACTTTTGATATTATACCAACTCAAGAAAGTACTTTAGAAATCTTAGTTCTGTGAGGACAATGCTCATGCTTTTGTTAAGCACCCAGAAGCTCTCATATAGTGACAGGCACATGACAAAAACTCAAAGGAATTTTGCCTAATGGTCCAATGAATTAATACACTAGATTAAAAATGATATAGAACTGAAAATGTTTCCATGAGTTCTACATTTGATGAAGATTGGAAGTTATATAATTTACAGTTAAACTTACACCAGTTAAATATTAATCTCAGTGTTAAAAGAGCTTACACGTCTTTTGTATATACAGGCCTGATTTCCAAATGCCAGCAACTAACACTACTTGTCTGAGGAACTTCTTTAACTGCCAGAGCCCCCCTTGTCGATTTCTGCATCGGCATAGGTATGGCGAAGGACCCCAGAAGGATTCCTTAACCAATGACTCAGGGCAGTTATTATATACATATCTGAATCCCACTGAATTTCCAAAGAATAATATTTTCACATGTTTTCCTCATTTTCTCCCAGAGTCTTCCGTTAGCATTAAGTGTAGTTACTTACAGTAAAACTTATTTATGTGCATCTTGCACTGCTTGTGTAACTTTCTTTTTTCTTTTTTTCTACTAAGTCTCACTCTGTCCTCCCAGTTAGTGCGGTGGTGTCATCACAGTTCACTGAAACCTCAAAGTCCTGGGCTCAAGCAATCCTCTTGCCTCCAATGTAGCTGGGACTATGAGAATGTACCACCTGGGTAATTTTTCTATGTGTGAGTGTGTTTTTTTGTTTTGTTTGTTTGGTTGTTTGTTTTTTGTAAAGAT
Organism: Otolemur crassicaudatus; assembly: GCA_963574585.1. NCBI lineage: Eukaryota > Metazoa > Chordata > Mammalia > Primates > Galagidae > Otolemur > Otolemur crassicaudatus. The sequence continues at coordinate 73,733 of CAUYQS010056018.1, forward strand.
CTCATTTGGGCTGGTCTCAAACTCCTGACCTCAAATGATCCCCTTACCTCAGCCTCCTAGAGTGCTAGGATTGCAGGCATGAGCCACCATGCCTGACAGCCTACTCTTCCCTGTTATTTCCTACATTTCCACACTCATAATGATGATTCCTGGGATCACCATCCAAATAAATTCCATTCATTCAGGTCATCTCGCACGCTGGCTTCTGTAATCCTTATGAAGGCTGAGCTCATATAAACACACACACACACACACAAGTACACACACACATACACAACCCCCTCTCTCTATGTGTGTGTACATATATATAAAATGGCTATACATAAAAATGGCTATAAATAACTATACAGTATGTGAGACTATTTATGACTGTGAAAGTTGGATTGCCTAATGGAGTAGGCTCTCCCAATTATCAATAGATTGGTTACCTATTCCAAAGCCACCCTTACATGCCCCCTCTGTGATATTAGAGCTGAACCTCATAAACATCTCTCTTTTGACAGGTGGAAAAGCATTAGAGCTTGTCAGGAGAGACTATTGAAAGGATCACTGGAAGCAGAAGGAGCCTCTCTTCGTGGCTGTGAAGCACTTAGACTCTTGTTTACGGGATGTGGCTACCACAGGAAAATTTTCTTGCTGGTCAGATGCCCTGTCAGTGGTCTGCAGGAAACTAGTGGTGAATGCACTTTAGCAAGTTTACCCAGCACCTAATAGGTGAACATCTCAGTTAATTTTGTTGTTGCACAATAGGTACTCTCAGCAAGTTCCCAGCACCGCAGTGGACAGCTTCTGGCTGGTAGCCCGGAGGCAGATTTTTTTTTTTTTTTTTTAAGGCCTAACCTGCAGCACTCCAGAAAATTGTTCTGCTTCCAACACACACTTCCTGTATTCTTTAACTTTCTCTTTACTCAAACTATTAGTGACAAGTTAATTATTTTACTTTAAATTTTCCCTGTTCAAATAAGTGGTGTGATTTCTGTCCCCTTAGTGTACTCTTACTAACATACCTAATAATTATGGATTGTTAAAATATTGGTTATGCCATCTTAAATGATATTTTGTAGAGGAGACAGGGAGGAAATACTTTTCCTTAAATCTCAAAGGTGCTTTTGACTGCACAACATATTTTAAAGTGAACAGTGATCCATAAGAAGAAAAGATACGCAGAAAACCAGGAAAGGATCACGGAGTTGATTGGAATAGCAGTAGAATTTCCGTCTAAAACTGGAAAGTTAAAAAAGTAAGTTTTCCGACTATATAGTTGCTTAAGCTGGTAAAAATATTCTTATGGTAGAATAATTGGTTTTCTTAATCTGGGCAGATGCCTAGCAATGGGACTGTGGGGTCAAATGGAAAGTTTACTTTTAGTTATTTAAGGATTCTCCATACTTTTCCCCAAAGAAGTTGTTTTATTTTGTAATCTCACCACTGGTGTAAAAGTGTTCTCTTTTCTCCTTACCTTCCTATCACCTGCAGCTTTGGGACCTTGTGATAGGGGCCAGTCTCATAGGCCTTAGGTGATATCTCAGGGTGGTTTTGACTTGCATCTTATTGTTGATTATGGATAATGAGCACTTTTTATGTGTTTGCTGGCCATTCATCTGTCTTTTTCAGAGAAGGTTCTGTTCATATCTCTTTTTTGTTTTATAGAACAAGAAAAAAAAAAAAACTCATACAGGCAACACAATTCTTAGCAATAAAAACAAATTCAAAGTGTCACTGGATCAGACCTCCAGGTTATATTACAAGCCCACAGTGATCAAAACAGAGTGATATTGGCACAAAAATAAAGGCATAGATCTGTATAACAGAATAGAACACCTACAGATGAAAACAGCCTCATATGGCCATCTGATCTTCAACAAACCAAATAAAAGCATACAGTGGGGAAAAGAATCTTATTCAATAAATGTTCTGAGATAACTGGATAACTACATGTAAAAGACTGAAATTGGACTGGTATTTCTCACCACTTACAAAAGTGGACTCAATGGGTAAAAGACTTAAATCTAAATGAAAGGGTAAAATCCCTAGAAAAAAGTATAGGAAAAACTCTTGATGATATTGGCCTAGGGAAAGTTATTATGAAGAAGACTCCACTGGCAATCACAGCAACAACAAAAATACATAAATTGGACTTAATTAAGCTGAAAAGCTTCTGCACAGCTAAGGGCACAACAATTAAAGAAAATACACAACCTTTGGAATGAGAAAAGATATTTGCAAATTACAAATTCAACAAAGGGTTAACCAGAATCTACAGAGAACTCAAATTAATCAGCAAAAAAGAACAAACAATTTTATAAAGTTGTATAAATAGTATTATTAGGAGAACAAAGAGTATATTGTTTGGGGAAAGTGGGAATACATTTTCTTTTCTAAGGAATTCACAGGTGTTTAAAATCTTGTAAACAGAAATGCACCAAACAAAATTTGTCCTACTATAACGCTTATTTCAAATTCATATACAAAAACAAATTAATACAAAATATCTAAGTCACTAATATGATTTATGGAAAGAAAATTGAGTTGACATTGCTTTCTAGAACAATTTCCTTAGAGAAATAGAGATCTAATGTGGCACATGATTGATTCTTTTTGTGTGTGTGTTTAACATGTAAGTGATAAATACAGCTTTTGTAATGAGTTTTAATGGTACTATCAGAAAAAGAACACACACTTCATGAATCAATCAAGCTATAAGAAAAAAAGCACACAACATTTACTCAAGGGCCTAAAGATTTTAAATTTAAGCTTTTAGTTTATAGGCTAAACAACCAAAACCTACAAGTTTCTAAATCATAATTACTATGATTAAAGTACAGATCAAAGTAGTGGTAGAAAACTTGTGTCACAAGTTTAAGGGTATTCAAAATTTTCTATCAAGTTACTGAAAAATTAGTGAGAAGAAATGTACTTAAAAAAAGATTCTAAAAACTGTGAACTGTGACAATGTTAAAGAAACCACATAGTAAAAATGAATTTAAGGGTAAATGAAGAACCATAAAAGGATGATATAACATAATATATTAACTTCCTTAGTTCCCATAATGCAGATAATTTTTAAATTGTTATTATTTTAAAATATTACATGGGTAGAAATATTTTTGGTTACATGGATTGTCTGTGTCGTACTTGAGTCAGGGTGATAAATGTACCTCTTACCTGACAGTGGTCATTGCACCTGTTGGGTACAATGGAACGGGGAAGGTTTTTGCCTTTCCCTACTCCCCTCTCCTCCTGATGGATTTCCATAGAGTTTTACTTCCATGAACATGTGTGCTCATTGGTTAGTTCCAAATAAATAGTCAATACATGTGGTAGTGGTTTTACGATTCTTAAATACTTCAATTAGAAGCTGCAAAAGACATTAATTCATCCTTAGGGCTGGACAGGACTTTATAGGATACATACACCACATTTTGTTAATTCCCACATGCTTGCAGTTGTGAATTGTGCTGCAATAAATATTCACATGCAGATGTCTTTGATAAAATGACTTCTTCCCTTTGGTTAATACCCAATAATGGGATTGCCAGATCAAATGGTAGGCCAACTTTTAGTTCATTGAAGAATCTCCACACAGCTTTTTTTTTTTTTTTTATAGCAGTTACAATAATTTGCAGTCACACCAACAGTGCATAAACATTTCTTTATTTCTGCATTAATGCCAGCATCTATTTCTTTTGGACATTTTAATAAAAGCTGTTCTATCTAGGTGAAGATGATATCTTATTGTGGTTTTAATTTGCATTTCTCTGATGATCAGTGATGTTGAGCAATTTTTCATATGTTCATTGGCCATTTTCCCATCATCTTTTGAAAGCTTCTGTTCATGTCTTTTGCCTATTTTTCAATGGGGTTGTTTGTTTTATCTCTTGATTTGCTTGAGTTATTTGTAGATTCTGGTAGTAGGCACGAAACCATAATAATCCTAGAAGAAAATGTTGCAAAAACTGTTATAGATTCAGGCCTAGGCAAAGAATATAGCAATCATAGCGACAACAAAAATAAAACAGCTTATTCACAGCTAAGGAACTAATCAACAGAGCAAATAGACAACCTACAGAGTGGGAGAAAATATTCGCAAGCTACATATGAAAAAGAGATAATTACCAGAATATACAAATAATTCAAGCAAATCAATAACATAAAACAAGCAGCCTCATTGATGTAAACAATTGCCTCCTAGTAGAAGATGTGACCACTGTCTCCAGCTTTACAATCCAGGGATGCCTTCATAGTCCCAAATTTCTTCCAGCTTTCATATGTGAACACATATATTGAGGAAAATAAATTTTTCTAAAGTTTTAATTGTCTTCTTAGTTATGTTTATTTTCTGTAATCAAATAAAGATGAGATGGGGGAAGAATTATATTCAGAGTCAGAACTTAAAATGTTTGTAGAATTCTCAATGTAAACACCAAAAAGATCAGAACCATGTGTTCAAAATGCAGAGAAACAATAACTTTGAACCAGAAATGTCACCTTTGAAAACTTAAGGGTAGAATCAGGAAAGGGAAACTATAGAATTTTCTACTATCAGATCATCACTAAAAAGAAATCTAAAGGATGCTTTAAAGTCAGAAAGAAAATAATCCTGGATGTAAATTTTGATGTGCAAAAAGAAATAGAGGAAAATGAGGAGATAAACAATTAGAAGTGAAATGGAAGCAAGTTAAATTGGAAAGAAAATGTATCCATAAATAAGTATGGGTAAAAATGTTAATTTTTGAATTCTGTAAACATTTTTTTCATTATAACTTCTGAGAAAATTCTAAAAATTAAAAAAACATAGAATGGAGAACTTTAAAAGTAGTTGAGTGTACAAATTGAATATCAAATAATTTGTGATCTAGTCCTATGAAGGCCTTCAAAGTGAAAGTAAGCACAGAAAAGGTGGGAATGAGGACAGAACAATAAAGTAAGAATGTATCAGTAATTGTAATAAGGGTAAATATGCTAAATTCTCCCATCAAACTCTACTGGGGAAATAGAAATGCTATTTGTTACTTAAAAGTGAAATATCAGAAACAAAAGAATAAAGGAAAATTGAAAGTAAAAGGTAAGTTAAAAAGTTAAGAAAATTCCAAGCAAATATAAAATAAAATAAAAACAAATGGCTAATGAATTCATCCAGGTTTTAAGAAAAATATTACTGGCTATCTATAACTATTAGTTTCTTATGATGAAATACAATTTGCTTTCAAATAGATATATAAAGCCAGTGGGGGGGTAACCTCATTGAAAAGGAGGCACTTTACAATCGCATGGAAGGATTGCAAAGTACTTTATTAGTTAAAGTATGCCAACAATGAGGATACGAAAGGTGTTAATAAAATGATAAAAAGTATAACAGTCTATAATATTGCACAACTTAATTGTAAATTTTTTAAAAAATCATAAATGAGACATTTATAAAAATTATATATATATAGTCACATATTATATCATATCATAATATTATATCATATTATCACATATTGATGCAGAAAACAAGTTAAAACATACCTTATGGCATTTACATCATGCAGAAAATTTTCTTTGACAAAAATCAAAGCAAGCTTGAAACCCATAACAAAAGATTATAAAATTAATTCTGTAAATTTGGAAATTAACAAGTATTTTAATATTACAAGGGTCCAAAAGTAAATCATAATGGAAAATAAAATGACATATCTATATTGAATGTCTGTCAGCCTTTTAGGAGACATAAAATGTTCTTTCTAGATATACATTCCTAGTCTTATATACTTATAGTAGAAACAGAAAAAAATAAACCTTATTAGGGAAAGAGCCATCTCAAGAAAGAGGAAAGGCACTCTGAAGCAAAATAGAAAAGAATGAAGATGATAAAAAGAAAGAGAAATTACAGGAAAAAAACCCAACAAAATATAATAGAACAAGTAGCTAAACAAAGGGAATCATTTGGGAGCTAAGAGTTCTAGACTTACAGAAATTAAAAATGCAGATACTAAAACGAAATTCCCTGAGTAGTGCAGTGATTATGAGAGAGGCCATGTTAAGTCTCATACTTTGGTTTTAACATCTATTTATGCCACCTATTGGGAATCGAGCACCACACACTGATAATTGATGTAGGGTATAATCACATCCTGAAAGAAAACTTTCCATTCTCATAGACTCCCATCTCCATGTTTGCAACTCTGAACCATCTTCAAAGATAAATTGTTTCCTACTCTCAGGGTTTGGATAACTGCTTCCTACTTATTACTTTCTTTGTGAAACAGTATGTATAAAGACTTATGAATCTGTTTGTCATGTGTGCATGGTTATATTTCATAATTCCTTTGCTGCTTGTGAGTTTCTTGCTTTGCAGTGATGTTCCACAGTATTTCACATTGACGGGTCTAACAGACTAGGCTCTCCGAAAGCCAGGCCAACAAGACAAGTGAATCCACGTCTACAGTATGTGTACTGATTCCAGTCAACTGAAATCACTGCCCTGCTATGTTGGGAGGGACTGACAGAAGCACCATGCCACAAAGTCCGGGCTATCTCTTCAAGGGTTTTTCAGAGTTGGTGGTTTGAGCTTTTGGAGCACTGGTTGCTAGGTCCATTTAGGTGAAATGACATTTTTGCTGCTAGAACCAGACCATATTTCACCTCCTCTCCCCATACGCACTCCATTCATTGCGTAATAAAGATCAGGTGACTGAAACTGATACAAAGTGGAAAGGTTGAGTCACTCAGTCTACTTTGCTTTTTCCTATTTCTTCCAAAGTGTGTAATCTATAATGTAAATTCACTTGAAATACAAAGTTCTTCTCACTGTGTGCCCGCTATAAGTTCCCCTTTTATACAACCACCTATTCCTTAGCTTTTACACTTTTCCTGTACTAGCTCCTGACCAATGGACCAAGCTATTTGCAGCTATCCTCGGAACTATTAGTATTCTGATCATAGGCCAGCTCTTTTTTTTTACTTGTGCCAAGGCTCTGTCCACTGGGATACTTTTCCTTCACTTTTCTGCTTCGCGTTATGTCAGCCTCACTATACCTCTGAGCAGGTCTGAGATACCATAGAAATGCGTATTCACCACCAACTGCTAAGCCAACAGAGAATCACAATCCTCCTCTTTCAGCTCATTGTAGAAGACATCACAGTAACCACGTTTTGATGACATGTTTGGGCACCAGCCTGACCGGCTTACTTGTGTCCTCTGGACCCACTTGTGCCTGACACTGGATTCAATACTTCAAAATAACAATGGATTTCTGTTGCTTTGGCACAACATTATGGCACTGTGAGTCTGAGGAAACCCACTTCATGATTTTCAGGGCTGACTGTGTGATTCCTTATTGTTTCATGACTAGATATCCAATAATTTCCAGTAACTCTCCAGAAGCTCTCTTGAACCATGCAATGTTTACTTGTCCTTATAATTCTCCATATGTACCCCAGGCAGTGTCTTGTCTTATCATAGATATCACCAACACAAAGTAGCTTATTGCCTTATGTAGCCTGAGTAGAAGGCTGCTTGTGTTGCTATCTGGAAAGGTTGCAATGGCCTCTAGTGTTAGAATAAGCTTTCCATAGCATTTATCTCTTAATTTCTGGAGAGCATGTAACCTACTAAAACATTTCTGTACACATGTTCTTATTTACACAATTCCATCAGATATTGGGGCAATGAGATATGACTCCAAAATATAAAACTGGACCTTGTGTCTTCAGAATATAGTTTGATAAAGGGTAGGAGAGTAAACACAAGTTTGGAATGAGGACAAAATTGTATTGTACTATTGGATTTGTGTAGATGTGAATTACTTTTGAGCCACCTTTAAGAAAGAGATAGCAAAGACCTTTCTGGTGTAACAGGAATTATATGCCAAATCAATGGCCATAGACCATGTATGCAAGGAGGTATTAATCTGCTCTGGGAAATAAAATCTCAGATAGAACTGAAATTGAGGCTATTTGTTAGTAGAGTTAACAAATATCATCTTCCAGAATCTATTTTTTCAAGGGTCAGAAATGATGAATGAATGTGTACATTGTGGGAGCCTTCAGCTTAGCGTACTGTAAATCTTTAAGACAGTGCTACACTTCACCCTTCTCCAGAGATGTGACATTGGTGTAGAATTGGCATCTTTTCTGGATTTGGAGGAATGGCTAATTCAGAGGCTCATTTAATAGAGTTTCTGTTAATAATCCTAATTACAGTTATAGTTTCTGTATAACAATCCTAATTATGTAATTAGAAATGGGAAAATGATCAAAGGTGGGGAGTCCCTTTGAAAGGGACCTGATTCTGAACCCCTGTTGTCTCCAGTAAAAATGATACAATGGAACCCCTGTTGTCCCCAATAAAAATGTTAGGAGGGAATGGTGTGATAATTCTGTGGAGGTTGGGGAAAAAATAGACATGGACACTATTTTCAAGAGTCCTTTAAATGTTTGAAGATTGTTTTTAATACAGTATGAAAATTCTCTTCACCATCAATTATGTAAAGAAATAATTATAGACACCTTTGAGAAAGGACTTGGGAAATCATTACTAGATATGACCATGGATGTCCCAGTCTTTCATCATGAGAATTTGGGTTTTCCTTTAGTCAGCAAATTCTGGGACTGAAAGGTTAAGGTTAAAAAAATAAATTAATAAAAATTAAGCTAGGCTTCCTGACCATCCATCCTTGATTTCTTTAGCTTGCTTCACCTGAGAAACGCTCTTATTGGCTGTTAAATTTTTGTACTTGAGATTCACATATTTAATTAACCATGCTCTAAGGTCTTTGTGGAGCTCTGTTTCCCTCTGTTTAAATAACCATCCTCTGTTCCCTTTCACAGGATGCCAGTCTGACCTTGCCACTCATTTTTCTCTTCAAACTTATTTTTCTTTTCATGGTTAAAGCTTATTCCTTGACCTCCATAATTCAGGATACATCATCATCATGACTTTAATACATTCCATTTACCTAACTGTGTCTCTTGGTCTTAACCCTGGTCTACACCACATTTGGACTTTTCAACAATACAAAAAACCCCTGACCAGTGTATCCTTTTTCACTTAATAAAAATAGTGTTCTCCAGGTCCTCCTCCTGAGTATGTTGCAGATGTATGTTCTGACCAGATGTGCTGAGTTCAAGGTTGTATACCTATTAATCTAAGCCCATGGTTTTCTCTCTTCACCAGCTGCCGTCCCAGCTCATTTAGAGGGGGTGAATTGTTTGTATGTGCTTCTGAAACGCAAATGACATGTTTGTCCTTACTAGGATTTTACTTCATGTACCTTGGAACAGTGATCCCAACTCAGTAAACACACTCTTCTACCGTTGCATCTTATTTCATTTGATACCTCTGAATTGTCAGGATCCAGACACACACCCTGGATCTGGTAGACTGAGTAGACTCCAGTAGACCAGGTCCTGTAGCATCGTCACTGCAGAGTCCCTTGTGCCTGTTGAAAGCCTTGGCATATACTTGGATACTGTTGTATTATTACTTGACCTTAGTTATTAGTCTGATAGTAGGAGGATATGGAAGGAAGGGTGTGAGAAGGGCATGCGTTTGCATTCAAAGCCAAGATTTTATTGAATTAGAAACACAAGGGGAATTTCTTCATGTCCGGGGAATATAGAACATTAGGATTTTCATCCTAAGTCTCAAAGTCTCATTCTTTTTTTAACCAGGGTCCTGACCTACAAAACATTCAACCTTCACTTACACTCCCCTGCCCATATAATTAATTTCTAGGTATTAAAGTTGGTTTATTTGCATTGCCCTCTGGCTAATTGAGTTCAAAATTATATTAAATGTGTCAAAGAAAACCCTCAGACACTCCTACTTTGGCTTTAATTATTTGCAGCCATTTAGTCTTTTTCCAGCTTATCAATTGTATTCAGCTCTACTCAACAACAACTGTCAAATTTCACTGTTCTTAAAAACATTACTTCCCTGAACCTTTCACATAGCTTGGGTATTAAATTGGGATGACTTTATACCATGCTAACTACATCAGTATGAATTTCCCAGAACTTCCTTCCCTATAGGGTTTTCATTAGAATGGATCATGCGTACATTTTTGTTTAGCTTTTGTTTTTGAAATTTGAAGAGAAGACATGAAGCAGGATTCCTTTTTGTAGGTGTTGTTTTCTTCATTTTCAGAAGTTGAGTGAAGATGCTTCTGTAACTCATACATGTCACTCACCTGCTGGCTTACTTTACTGCCTGTAAATGCTCCGTCTTACCCTGGATCCTCCTTCAGTTTCTCCAACTCTTGAGCCAAATGTGTATATAATTTCATGACAAAGAATGAAAATTTCTCCTCTAGGAAGCTCTTGTCACTGACGGCAGATGCAGAGATGACTGGCATGTGTTCTAGTCTATTCTTCTGAGTTCTGGCTCTAATCTACCTTCTAACTACCTGAGCTATCGACTTACATCTCCATGTCAAATATAAAAACAATAGCTTCCAGAGACAATTGGACATTTCTTATATATCGCCCCCCCCCTTTTTGCACTCTACTGAGGGTGACAGGGTCCCAACTCTGTCATCCTTGGTAGAGTGCTGTTGTGTCACAGCTCACAGCAACCTCCAACTTTTGGGCATGAGCAATTCTCTTGCCCCAGCCCCTTGGGAAGGTGGGACTACAGGCGCCCGCCACAATGCCCAGCTATTTTTTGTTGCAGTTGCCACTGCTGTTTTAGCTGGCTAGGGCCAGGTTTGAACCCACCACCCTCTGTATATGGGGCCGGTGCCCTACCCACTGAGCAACAGGCGCTGCCCTATATTTACTTTCTAGCATTTATTCCTTGAATAAATCCTCTATTTAGTATTAAAGTTTACCACATTAAAATTTTTAACAGTATCATTACTAAAAAATGCTGAAGACTTAATATCGAGACTCTAATTTCTATTCTACCAAAAGAAGAGAGTCTCAAAATCCCATCGTAGAATCTGCTTCATCATACAACTGAAGGCACACACTGTGTGATGTGAATGTGCTTCAGAAATGATCTCCGAGAAAGACAATATTTTATAGAAATTGTATTAAAGAGTGCTTTCAGGGATACCAGTATAAAGGGATGAGGGAATCAGGTTTGGGCATGGAAACCAAAAGATTACATGGTGTGAGATTACAGAAGCCTGAGCTCATCCCACAGGGAGATTTGAAGTTGAGTTGGCTCTTGAGAGAGTCAAAAATGGTGAAAAGCCTGAGGTTTTCTTCCACCTGCAAGCTAATGAATTACTCTCTTACAATTCTATGCTGTCAGAGACGTGAGAGTCATGAGTCAGAGAAAAAGCTTATTGTTATTCACAGTGAACATCATGACCATCAGAATATTATGTCAGTTACCTGCACAGAGTCCCAAGAACAATGCCTCAGGGGAAGATGGAGGGTTTCACATGCAGTAAGTTGTGTCATAGGCGAGGATCCCTAAAGTTAAGAAAGTCACGTTTTGTATGACAGCACTCATCCTATACCTCATTACTGCAGAAGATGCTACCTCTGTCTTCCAAGACTTTAAGCATATTTTCCCTTTTTTTATAGAGTTATCCTAACTTCCATTTACAAATCAGCTCAATGTGCAAGCAATGACTTAGAAAGTTCATGATTCTGCTTGCCAGATGTGCAGAAATAAGACAGCCATGAAACACAGCCTCACAACACAGTTACCATCAATGTTGGTAAGAGGCACTGGCCTTTGAACTCCTTTAACAGTTGGTCATTGGATATAAGCTGCCCTTTCAGCAGGTAGCAATATCCCAAAGGAGGTAAAGCTGTGAATCATAAAAAATCAACACTTCTCTTGGCTGGGGAACTGCGGCTCAACCTGGGGGCTAGGTGTTGTGTGTGTGTGTGTGTGTGTATTGTGCCACAGCATGGGTTACGTAATGAGAACTTGCCATTCTGTAAACCGAGGTCCTTTCCCCTTATGCTATTTGTTGGTTAATCAAGGGCCACACAGATATGTAGTATCTGATGTTTTCTTCTATTTTGACTTCCTAATTTTATCTCCTATCTTCACTTTGTCCTACTCACAGTCTGAATTCACAGCACCTCATTTTGCAGATTTTTCTTCTTGTCTACTCTGTTGTTTTATTATGATAGTATGTAAGTTGCTAGAATAAACATTCTCTTCCTTTCTGCATCAAATAAACAGATGGCTGTTTCAATGCTGTGAAATATGAGCATAATTAAATGAATTCAGAAACAATCATGCATATACTTTTATTTTCCATAATAAGATAACTTTATCTACGCCTACAAATATATTTGATTTTCACAATGATGCTGCTCTTAACTTATTCTCATTTGTCAAATAGCTTCATCTAAACCAGACAACAAGATTTACTCTGTATAGGAATTTCTCACTCTAGTTGAGAACAAAATTTCCAAAGGCTCCAAATAAATGTTTGTTAAAAGCTTGGGGAAATACCGAGAGAAATGCCAGTTTCTCATGATTCCCACCATCATCATGGAACAGTTTCCTACTTACAAATACCTATTACCAAAAATGGATGAACATGTGTGTTGTCATGGATATTTTTAAGAAAATAGATTCCTAAATCAGTTATCAATTGAATATCAAAAAGGAATCTCTTCTAACAAGGCATCTGAGTATCTGTGTTTTTCTATAGTCAGGTAATTCTAGTAATTAGCCAAGCTTTGGAAATATTAGGATACATCAATCAATCAATTCTTATATTACACAAATTATCATAACACAGAGGAGGTTTTGAGCCCCTATGTCATGCAAGGTCTCTCAACCTTCAAATCATAAAGAGTGTCTGCCTTTGTTATTAGTTAGAACGTAATATTAACGATCATAAAACTTCTTGCCAAACTTTACCTAGTGAAGTGCACCAAGGCCCAAAGGAGGACACATCCTATTCTCACTAGCACAGAACAGGGAGAAGAGAAAAGGGTGGAGGGTCTTGAGTTTTTGTAAGATTGGAAAAGTTTGGATAACTGTGAAATTGAAATATTTAAAATAATTTCCGTTCACTAATTAGGGATTTTAAATACTAATGCATCTTTACTTGTCTCTCCTTTAATTTTACTTTATGTATTGCTCTTCTGATTCTGAGTTACAGAATAGTACTTATATTAATATTATTTGAAAAACAACTATATTTTAAAATCATATTAACTGAAAGCATATTTATTACATCTCTGCTGTTTTCCAGTAACTTAATTGATTACTATCAAAATTATGTTAAATACGGAAAATTCAACAGGGTTCCCTCATCCATGAAGCCATAGAGAAAGGGGGTTTTTGTTGTTGTTGAGGAACGACTTGTATCAATGTTCAGTCCATCCCTTTATCTAAGTCGTAAAGTCCTTACTACTGTCTCAGGTCAAGTTTCTTCAGAAACAGACTGAGGTGGACAAAAGCGGATGTTTTACCGAAGCATGCTGTCATTAGCATCACTGCAAAGAAACGAAAAAACAGCTTTGCTTTATTTTGTTTTGCTGTTTCTCTCTGCACTAGATAATGTAAAATAAATAAATGAATTCATCCTGGAACTGAATAGTGAGAAAAATATAGTCAAGATTTTCCTGCTCTTTGATTTGTGGGACATAAAATTATATATTTTAATTTATCATTATTATGCATAAAAACTGACTCCTTAGAAAATACTGTTAAATCATTTTCCTTTAAAATTTGACATAAAACTAAAATGAATGCCCATACAAATAAATAGCATAATCATATGAACTCATTACATATTTTCTATGAAAGACATCTTTATGTTGTTTGAAAGGTAAGCTATTTTGCCCATTTACATAAAGGAAAAATTAATGTATCGAGAAATTTCAAATGCCTGTTTCTTTCCCTCAGAACATATAAATTTTTTATCAGAGACTATATTAAAGACTTTAAAAATCAAAATAATTTTTTGTTTTGAAAATATTTCACATCGATAAAATATTTTATACAAATAAAATAAATATTTTATAAAAATAAGAAAACTTTAAACATTTTGAGAAAAACAAAACATCATAGAAGGAACACTTTATTATTATGTAAGATTATGAGCCCTAAGCCAAAATCAGTCCTGTGTTTACGTAGCTATGTATTAGATGTTGAGAAATCATAATAATTTAATACTGAGAAATCTGTATTCACATCTCTCTGAGTTAATGATCATCAGTAAATGTGCTATATTTAGGTAGTCATCATTGGCCTTTAAATATTTTGAACTTACTAAATCTATAACCTATTCATAAGACAGTGTTCCTACAACAAAACCTGCTTGGGTCAGAACCGAGGTGGCTTAGTGGTGTTAGGCAACACTGCCCCCTAGAGGTATCATGATTATTCCCAGTACACAAGGTTTCTGTCAAGAAAAGCTTAGAAAATGTCTTAATTCTTAAGCAATGCTAAGGAACATGTCAAATGGATATGTAGCCATTTTAGTTTATGTGATCTATAGGAGATCTCTGAACCTTATGAGAAAATAAACGAAATTTTATCCACAGAATGTAAGTACATGCCGACAAGTTTGTGGTTCCTACGAATAGTTCTGGTGAAAGTTGAACAGGTTTGAGTGTTAGAGAAGGAATGGTTTCTGCATTGTGTGAGATTGGGGTTGGAAATCACCCGTGTGTGCCCGTCCTCAATGACTGTGTGCTCTGTGAGAAAAAAGTTGCTCTGTGAAGAGCTTTCTTCATATAAGAATTTGCAGCTCTGAAGTTACAACCCTTTCTGAGGGTGCAAATTATGAGAACAGAGCAAGTGATTTGCCCAAAATCAATAATATAAGAGGTCAGTGGTATAAAAGGGTTGATTATCACTTATGAGGGGGGATGTGGGTAAAAGAACTAAAGTTGATAGTAAAGAAGTCTGCACAATTGTAGGTGATGACTTAGTTTTTCTCTACAACAGTCTATACTCAAATATAAAAGAGGAATTATGTTTAACTAGGATTCACATATGGTGACTTCCCCAAAACATTCAACTGTTTGGTTGTGCAAGTAAAAGAGAATATGAAATTTTTAACACCAAAAATACAATTTCACAATGCTGAAATTAAAGATAATACAAAATGTAATCGGAAAATTCTGTAGCTTTTCCCAGTTATTGAGTTATTTACAATCAATACAAGGTGAAATAAGAACAATTCAGAAGGATTCCCTCATCTGTGAAGCTACATAACAGGGAAACACTTTTTTTAATGTTAAGGAACTAAATTGTATTGGTGCTTATTTCATCCCTAATCTAAGTCATACATACATGTTGGGCTACTCCAGGAGAATATGAACTTTTTGACACCTAATGTACAAAGTGGTCAGACTGATGAAATTAAGGGTAATACAAAATGTAACAGGAAAAGACCACGGCTGCTGGTTAATAAGAAAAGGGAAGAAATTGCCTATCTTCTCAGAAGTATTACCAGGATTATTTATCATATTATCCACTAGAACCATACTGCTGAGCAGCGGAAAATGTCCAAGTTCTCACCCATATTTTCATATATGCCTCCTACATGTCTCCTACCTGTGAGGCTTTGTAAGGCAAGCAGACAAATTATTTGTCCTTGTGCCACAGAAGAGGTAGTAAACCTAACAATTAAATATATTTAACTTGTCAGATATTGTTAGTGTTTCAAGTAAATGAACACCGTAAAGTAATGCTTTGTTACCTCTCAGAAGTTGTATTTTATGCTGAGACGTAAAGAAAGTGAAATATTCTAAAGAGTGAACCAAGCAAAAAAATTGCCTAAAAAAGGAAAATAAACAAGGATTTAGTTAGACGGGGCAGAGGACGAGTAAGATTGGAATATAAGAAAGAGGCTGGTTTAGTTAACTGGTTGCAAAACCATTTATTTATGGTTTGCAACAATAAATATTTCTTGTAGAAGTAAATGTTCATGACATGTGGACTTCAGGCTGCTTTCAACCCTGATCAAGCTCAAGGCCAAGGCTAGCCTTAGCTATGACCCCTATATCCTCTCATTTTGAGACTCAGACTGAAGAATAAACACAGCCGGAAATGGTGTTCTCAGCACCAAACACAGAAAGAAAAGAATAAGCTGAAGTATGCAGTCACATTTGAAAACATCTTTGAACCCATCTCAAAATTCTCCACTCTAAGCTTAGACACAGAACCGAGCTGATCATTAAGGTAATGAAATTATAATTATTTTATGCAAAGAAAGGAGAGAGCAATAAATTGAAATCATAATTCAATCCATCAGAGATGGAGTAAGGGACACAGATACTTGAAAATGTGGACAAATAATGTGTGTAAGAAAACTTTGAAGCCAAGGAAAGGTTTTATACTTGACAATCAATGGAGGGTATTAAAGAAGACAAGGAGATGTTATCATTTATATTATAAAATAATAACGTAGACCACAATTTGCAGATTTGGTTATAAATAGGCAACTGGAAAAGGGGTTCAATGACTGTGACCAGTCCCCAAACATATAAAAACAACAACAAAAAAAAAAAGGCAGCAAGAATAAATCTAGAAGAGTTAAAAAGAAATAGATGGATTTAAGATACATTTTTAAATCTAATACCAACATAGCCTGAATTGGGTTTAACAGCATATTTAAAAGGTAATGATTATTTTAATAGGGATAAGACCAAAAAAAAAAAAAAAAAAAAAAACCTAAAGAATTGAATTCATCAAGAAGTCCATAGGGTAGCTACAGGCAAGAAAATGTATTGAAATTATCTATAATAAAACTTTAAACTCTGTTATTCTATTATCTAATTCCTGGCTGGATGCAGAGCTGCAGGAAATCAAGGAGAATTGCGTGTGTAGAATTGCATATACTTTCCTATTTCCAATGGTTCATCACCGAGAGTTACCAGGGATAGCTGAGGTTGAGCGTGAGATGCACTAATGAGAACTTAGAGGTATGTGACAGTCTATTTACTGAAGGCTAAACCCCCCAAATCCCTTCCAGTATTTTATTCCCCGGTCATTGTAGTCAAGTTTATATACCCCACATATGAGATTAGAAAAATCCTTGCTACAGAAATGTGCACTAGCCAAAGGAAGAAAGATTAAATAAAATATATATATATATATATATTTGTAGTGCTGAGAGTTGAGAGTCAAAATATTGACCGAAGTCACTGATCCCATAAAAGTTGAAACACCCAGGTCTCTTCTCAGTAATACAAGAGAAGAAAAGCTCTCCATTTGAAATAATCACTATGTAGGTAAGCAAGGTTTAACTAGTGTGGTTTTTGTTGGGTTTTGTTTTAGTAATTTGGAATACCACATTTTTTTTAAATCTTCCTGAGAATAAGAAAGTTGTTTCAGTAGAATGCTCTGAAGAATTAGAATTGAGTTTCGCTATTCTCAATTTTGATATTACACCTTAGCCAAAATTTTCTCATTTTATCTTGTCATAAATGGCATAACAGATACTTGCAAAATCTTATTATGATATTTTAATGTCATAATTAGTGAATTTTAAAGTGCTTGACACAGAGTAAATATTCAATGGACGCTTACTGTATTTTTACAAACCTTAGAACATTTTATAATAGTTTTATATAAACAAAAATATTGCAAATATAATCCAGAGACTTCTCATATGCTCTATAACCAGTTTCCACTACCATTAATATCTTACACTAGACTGGCCCATTTGTCGCAACTAACAAACAATTATTGGTGCATTAAGTAATGCTTTCTTCAGTTTTCCTTTGTTTTTACTAATATTCTATTACTGTTCTGCAATTCCATCCATTTAATCACATTACATTTACTAAGCATTTCTCTAAACTAATATTTGCTCTTCATAGATTTCCTTTTTTGTTTGTTTTTGAGACAGAATCTCATTTGGTCATTCTTGGTAGAGTGCCATTGCATCATAGCTCACAGCAACCACAAATTCTTGGGTCCAAGTGATCCTCTTGCTTCAGCCTCCAAAATAGCTGGGACTATAGGCGCCTGCCACATGCCCAACTATTTTTTCTAAATGGGGATCTCATTCTGGACCAGGCTGGTCTCAAACCTGTGAGCTCAGGCAATCCACCCCTCCTTGGCCTCCCAAATTCTGGGATTACAGGTGTGAGTCACCATGCCTGTCCCTCTTCATATATCTCTTCATTTTTGAAGACTTTGAGAATTTAGAGAAATACTGGTCAGATATTTTGTAAAATTTCCCATAGTTCATAGCTTTCTTTTATTTTTTCTCTCATGATTACACCAGAGTTATAAATTTTTAGGATATTTGGAAAAAATAAATGAGATAGCCTCAAAAGATAGTGATGATTGAAATCTCTTCCCAAGGACCAATTTTCAGCTGGAGTTCCTATATATTCATTTCCTATATAAAGAGTCACTTAAGGTTAGAATAGACATGAACTCATGGCAAGAAGAGAATGGACTAACTGTTCAGTCTTCTGAAAGGTGAATAGTATGAATACTGGACAAAGAAGCCTCGGAGAGAAGCATACACATAGACATATGAGAGATGCACGAAGTATGAATAAAATGTAGCACTAGTTAAAATCCACCAGAAAGAATTCATTATGGGAAAAGCACCAAATGGACAAAGTAACCTGGTCAACTGACATAAGTCAAGTTCAGTCCTCAACCACCCTGGTGCTGGCACAAGACAGACAGGAATACTTTCATCGTGATGACGGAGATGCAGAGATGGAGGCTACACTTCAGCCAGACAACATGGACTTAATGATATGACACTGCTGGTCCCAATCACCTCATTTGCTATCAACAAGGAATAATGCTGAGCCTCTGATGTGTGTCTAGTAAAATAGGCTTTAAATAATTAACAGTCATTTGATGACAATTTGACTATGTTGGTCACCTTGCATTCTGAAAGGGCCAGAAATGTGTTCTCCCAGAGATAGCCACTTCTTATGGGTATCAGTTTGCTTTTCCTATCCATAACACCTCAGTCAATTCCACTGTGTTAGACATTAGTTCTTGCTAAGCCAACTGGCAGAGGATTCCTCATAATCAGATAAGTTGACCCACTATACAGCAATCAGTGTGAAGATGACTTGTGGCTCCAAGACATTTTGACAGTTTAACATACATACCACCTAGAAGCTTCTGGGCTCTTTAAGTATTGGATTAGTTTATTGAAGTCACCTATACTCTCCACCTTAGAGGCAACACTTATGTAGAATGTGCTGCCATTTTCTAGAATGCAATTTTTTAATCAAATCAAAGATCATTGATAAGATTTGAATGTTTCTGTCTCCCCAGGATTCATATGTTGAAACCTTATTTCTGATGGAATAGTGTTAAAATGTAGGGTCTTTAGGAGATGGTTAGATTATGATGAGGAAGTCCTCATGGATATGATAGGTGCCTATATGAAATAGGTCCAAGGGGGCTCATTCGCCTCTTCTGTTGTATAAGGATGCAGTGGAAAGATTCCTACTGTGAGGGCTGAGCTCTCAGCAGACAGCCAATCTATGGAGACACCAATTCTCCATAGACAGTCACGGTGCCAGCAGATTGAGAAGAGAAACAAATTTATGTTGTCTACAAGCCACCTAGTTTTATGGCATTTTGCTGTAGCAGCCCGAATGAACTAGGACAATTGCTATATGATGCTGTGCCCCAAATAGGAAGAATATATATTTCTAGGACTGAAGGGACAGAAGCAGGAATGATGTCATTTATAATCTTTTCTAATAAAATGTTAATGGAGGTTTTATTTCTTCTGCACAATTTTGGTATTCTCAGGTTTATAGATCCTAGTGCCATTCTGGTGCCAATGAGAAACATCAAGAATGAGAGAGAATAATAAACCACAGCTGACACTAAGGTACTTAGCAGGCTTTGTTGCTAGGGGCCTGCAAGAAGAATGAGGTTTTGGTGTAATGGAAGGAGTAACTGGCCCTGATCATTTTGGGGACAGGTAGGAATACATGTGAAACCCAAGTGACCTGTTGGATCTATTTGGATAAATAATTGTATATTTTAATGCACAATAAACCCAGCCTGAGAAAAGAATGTTCACCACAGCTTCAGGCCATTTGTGCATATTTTGGATCATACCCCAGCTAAGTCACCAAGACAACCAGAGACAAAAAAGATATGGAGTAGACAGTGAGAAAAGGAGAGGCAAATAGACGTTAAAATTGATAATTATGATAGGGGCATGAGTTTATTTTGAACCCATCGTTGGGTCCTACTAAGTTTGCCCTTAGTAAAATACCCTCAAGAAACCCTGAAGAGCTATCCAAACATATATGAAAAAGTGTATTCAGGTATCATAAGAGGTAAACAGTAATAGGAAGAGAGTTTCTGTCCAGAATCCCCTATAATAGAGAATTTGCTGTTCATTCAATAGGTTGTATCCAGATTCCAGGTATTCAGGATCTGCCTCAGAGCAGAGGACCACCATGTCACATCCAGGGTACCTGACATATAGTGATAGAGTGAGAAAGGGGCGTAAAGACCAGCAACTTGGACCCAAGACAGGGTATGATAATGAGTGATGTTGACGTAGTGATGCCATATAAGAATGACCAAGCTGGCTCAGCACCTGTGGCTCAAGTGGCTAAGGCGCCAGCCACATACACCTAAGGTGGTGGGTTCCAATCCAGCCTGGGCTGCCAAACAACAATGACAGCTGCAACCAAAAAATAGCTGGGCATTGTGGCAGGCACCTGTGATCCTAGCTACTTGGGAGGCTGAGGAAGGAGACTCGCTTGAGCCCAGGAGTTGAAGGTTGCTGTGAGCTGTGATGCCACAGCACTCTACCCAGGGGGACAGCTTGAGGCTCTGTCTCAAAAAAAAAAAAAAAAAATGACCAAGCCAAGTGGAGTATTCATCACGGTTTAACTTCACGCAGTCAAGTTATGTCTTAAGGGTTGAGCTCTAACATTTTTGTCATCAACTTCTTCTCTACGCCTACTTTCAGAGAGTTCCATGTGTGATTTTGACTTGCATGCATTTCTGTGCAATTAATTTTTGCATAAGACTGAGGATTTTTTTATAATATTTGAGGAAGTTTATTTATGTGTCATGCATTACAATCATTAAAGACAAAATTATTTTATTTTTTAATAAATTGACAAATTGTAATTGTATATGTTTATTGTGTAAAAAGAAATGTGGAATGGTAAGCTATTCTATATATCTTTGCCTCCAGTCTCTGTTGTTTTTTTGTAGTGAGAACATTTGCAATTTACTCTCTTAGCAATTTTTAAAAATGCAATACACCATAAGCCAATTTTACCCAAATCTTTGAATTAGAGGTAATTATTTAAATTTAGGTGTGTAAAATAATTGTTTTGGTTATGTTCTTATCTGATAATACATAGCTCTAGTAATTTGATTAGAGAAGGTAATTGGTCTTGGGTCATCATTAAAAAAAAAAAAAAAAAACTCTATTTAGCTGAATTTTTCACCTTGTTTTTTCAAACTGTCTTCTTATGACTTAAGAAAAAATGGGTTCAAAACTAGAAGCAGGAAGCTGCATAGAAAATTTTATTTGTAGTGGGAAAAATTCCACCATCATTAGTCTTACCACTCTAAACGGGGGTAAAAAGTAGTTCCCAATGATACCTCTGGGACAAGTTGTCAGGAAAAGGTGGACAGTGGATGGCACATACACACAATGCACAAGCTCATCAGACAGGACAGAGACAGTCCAAGAAGAAACATTTCTTTCCTTAAATAGTCTTTTTCTTATACTATTTCTTTGCCTTATCTTGCTTTGCCTTTTGATGAAGGAATTACCATTTAGAAAGCAGAGATTATGATACTGGCACAGGGAGAGACTACTTGCTCTCTTAAAGTGCCCACTTTGTGACAGTTGCACATTCATAAAAACACTTTTATGGCTATCATGTGTTCCAGCCAAACCCCGGCCTTATGGCGTGGAGCATACTCTGTGCATAGGAACATCAACAATCTTGACTGTAGCATGTGGCTGGGTAAATAAACTGGGACCCTGGGATCCTGACTTGCTAACCAAATATCTATTTTATATCTTATTCTGTCCTAAATGCTGTGTGGGAATTTCACTGTACATTAGGGGGTGTTTAATATCATAATATTCTTTCTGTTCATAGTGAGACAGCAAGTTCTGTATTTCAAAAGATATAACAAAGATACAAAAGAGAAAGCACAACATTAGTTTTTGCATTCATTGTGGAAAAGTCACACAGATAGCAACTGAACAATCTCTGGCTATCAAATTACACTTTTTTTTACCATTAAAATATACTTAATATTGATCATAGAAAATTTAAATTGAATGAAAATTTATATTTTTTGAATAATGTAGGTTTCCCAAAATTTATCTCATACAACTTGATGAATGTATTTTGTGATATATTGTATTGTGTTTAACCTTAAATAAGTACATAGTAATTACCTATGTAGTACTTCTACTTTAATTACAAGGTACAGATTTATTTTTTCATTAAAAGAAAGAATTGCTTTTTTCAATGTTTTGAAATTAATTTGTTACAAAGAAGATATTTAAATTGCTTTTTTATCTTTTAAAAATGAATTAAAAATCAAATAATAAAAATAATATACTTAGAAAATTTTGTATATTTAGATTGGCATATTCATATTTAGCAAGTTACTTTGGAAAATCATACCTTTATTAGTTTTAAAATCTACTAGGGATTTGTGGAAAAAAGGAAAAACAGCTGCATAGATTCTACATGTGTATAAATAATGCATACCTTCCAATACCCAATTCTTTATAGAAGAAGCCTTCAGTATTTAAAAATAATGATGTAGCAATTAGACAACTTACGATTTAACCAGCATAGTCAATTCCCTACGCCAAAGTTCATATGTATCATACGTATATAAACAAGTATGGATTTTATTTCAATTTGCTAGTTAAGTTTTACCTGTAGGCTTTAAATTATTATAAATTATTGATTTGAAATAGAATATACAGTGCAATAAATAATACCCATTAACATTTGTAATGGGGAAAAACAGGTAAATTTACTAAAATTATTGAAAGTTAATAACAAAAGTAACGTGTTTCATCAGTTGTCACAAAGAATTGGCCATATCTAAAAGTCTTTTCTATAGCATCATTGAATTCCTTATTCTAGAACCAAACTTAAAAATACTTGAACAGTATGACATGCAAGTTAAGGTTTGAATCTATGAAAACATTTATGTCCAAACTCCTCTGTTGCAGGAATTTAATAAATACATGTATGTTTAAATATCTATGTACATAGTTCTCTCCCTTCATACTTCTTTCCTTTCCCAAGAATAATCATTATGTTTTTATATATTTATGTTTTAGAGACAAAGTCTCACTCTGTCACTCTGGGTAGAGCTCCATGGCTTCATAGTAGTTCACATAAAACTCTCGTGTTGAGCAGTCCTCTTCTTTAGCCTCCTGAGTAGCTGGAACTACAGGCATGCACCAATAGTTTTTTCTATTGTTATAGAGAGAGGATCTCACTTTTGCTCAAGCAGGTCTGAAACTCCTGAGCTCAAGCAATCCACCTGCCTCGGCCTTCCAGAGAGATAGGATTATAGGCTCAACCATCAAGACCAGCTCTATAACCACTATTCTGATGTGTCATTCTGAAGCATGTTTTCATATTTAAATTACATTTTAAAATCTAAAATATATATAATACATTTTTACATACAGTATTACTAGAAAGTAAGATCTATTAAGAGTGGAATCATTGATAAATTTGTTTACTGGTATACGTCTATAAGCATCTAGCACATGTACAGTATTCAGTAAAAATTTGTTGAATAAAATAATGGAGATACTGACACACAAAAATTCCAAAAAAAATCTAAAAAAAATCACAAATTATAATAAAATTAATAACATAATAGTCCACAGAAACTACATATTTTTACTGACATTTAGATTGGCATATTCATACTTAGGACGTTATTTTGAAACTACGTATTTTTAAAAAATCACCATATATGTAGGTAATAAGGGGTAGGGAATATAACAAAAGATTAATTTGCTTCAAAGATCAAATACTTAGGAACAAATTATTCAAGAATGTGAAGGAACCACAGTAAATGAAGCAAATTTTCAAATGTCCTTGAAGCGATGGCACATACAAATGAAAAAGCCAACTGCAAAGACAAACATTTAGAAAGACAGAAATCATAAGTCAAATAATCTTAAATTCAATTTTAAATTTAATGTAGCCATGGTCAACATATCACTATGTTAATTTCCCAGAATTAGAATATATGAATCTACAATTTACAAGGTCAGGTAAGCGAATGTGTATATCCAGCAAGACTCTAAGAAATACCGTGAGATGGAGCATGATCTTTCAGATACGGAAATTTATGATAAACGGTACTAATTAATCCACATTACTGTAGCCCACACAGACTATTGGTAATAGAACACATATGATGCACAGCAACAAATCCAAAAGCATGGATAAATTTACAATAAGAAATTGGTGGCATAGCAAATCAATAAAATCAAATGGACAACAAATTATTTATGTGCCACTTAGGAGCCTTCTGAAAGAAAGAAAGCCACAGCAAAAGATCACCTTACACTGTACAGAAGAATTAATTCTACATATATCAAACAATGAAGATGAAAAAAATGAATGAAATAAATATGGGGAGCGTGTTTGTTACCCTTTCTAAGTTGTAGCACTGGATGGAATTAAACAGGGAAGCAAGAATGTTTCAAGATTAGTGCAAAATATGGCAGTGAGTGAGTGAGACTGAATTTAATCTGACAAAACAAAAAACACAAGAGTTGTTTGGCTTTGGGATGATAGTGCTGGCTCAGCTGAAGGACATTGGGTGAATGTGACAGGCTGTGCGGTTGCTAATTGGTGTGAAGGTTAAGCTCCTCTTCCCACAGCAAGGACAGAGTGATAAGGGCAACTTTCCTCCTTGATGATTAAATTCCAAAGAGGTGGCCCTTGGGTTCTAGAGAAAGAAGTTGGGAGAAGATTTATATTGCCAAGGGGCAGAGAAACAATGTACAACTACAAAAAGCAAATGTAATAAAAGGGAAATCAAGGGACTCGAGTCAAAAAGAAATATGTCTAAAGTTTAGTCAGGCAGAGGGGACCATTAAGGCTGTGCGGGTCGGTCACTTGGCATCTGAATATATCTAATCATCTGTTTTTGTAACTCATTCTACTGTTATAAAATGTTGTAAAAGAAAGCTTATTATTCACTGTGATTAATAAGATGAAATTGTGACTTACAACTTCTAGACTAATTTTGTGAGGATTTATATTACATATAGAATTTCTAATTCATGGTGTTTGGTATTTTAATCTTTTGCCACTCTTTTTATGCTTCCTAGCAAAGGTGGGCAGTCATATTGAGGAAAATCCATCCTCCTGGAAACTTCTGAAACTCCTTCTCCCTCTCAGCATACTCTTACATAGTTAGCTGGGCCCATACTGTAGACTATTTTAATACTGATGAACATTCTTCCAAGTTAAAAATATAGCTGCTATACTATTGTTATTATCTGCCAATATAGAATTATATTTTATTGGCCTAGTTAAATGTATTTAACTGCTTGTTTTTTACCTTGCAAAACACTTCCCACTATAAATGTTTTTGTACTCTATTTTGCACGCTTGGCATAATCATTCATGTACTTTGTGCATTTGAAAGTCCATCATGACTCAAAATAACACTTTATCAATTCATCTTTCATCATTCTGGTACACTAGGTTATTACATAATATACTTGTTAAAATTTTTATCTCTTATGTGGTACATGCATACTGTGGCGTACTTACTGCTCAGCCATAAAAAAGGTGAGCTAGTATCTTTAGTGATAGCTTGGATGGAACTGGAAACTGTTCTTCTAAGTGAAAAATCACAAGAATGGAGAAACAGACATGTGAATTCGATACCAAACTGAAACTGACTGATCAACCCACTTACGTGCACAATATGGAAATAAATCTCAGTGACCATCAAGCTGGGGGAGAGGGGAAGATGGGACGGGTGAATTAACACCTGCTGGTACAGTACACCTCTATGGGTGAAGGGTACACTTACAACTTGGACTCAATCTATACCAAAACAAAGTATGTAAATAAAACAAGTGTACCCCCTAATATTCTCAAATTCTGAAACATTCTATTATTCAGTATCACCACTATATAATGTATCTTCATTTTCCAAATATACTGGCCGGTTTATGAGTACTCCTGCCATACCTATTTTATGAACATAAAAGTTCATTATGAATAACAAACATTTTAATAATTCTCTATTTGTTTTAATGATTTAAAATTTTATAATACAGTTGAAGTCTATATACATTTAGTGACCTGAAATCGCTTAACTATTGCTTCTCAATGATTGAACAAATCTAAATTGATAGAGATAAGAGAACAACAAACAGCAAAGAAGGGTGAAAACCAACAGCTAAACATGTATAACATTTGGGAATTGTACTAAAACCTGTGAATATAAATGCATTGTAAGTGCAGAGATTGAGAAGTGTTGAATTTCTGTAAAACAGACACTTCTAGGCATGTTTGGTTTCTATTTACCAGCTGAATTTTGGTGACATCTATATGAACATATTCTTTTATTTAATACTAAGTCAGTTTTGTAGCATTCCGGGCTATTTTAATGCCTGTGAGCTCATTGGGAAAAGCCAACGTTTCCATGACAAAACAGTGGGCAATGTATAAAATATTGTATATGAGGTCCATTTCAGCAACGTTTATGTTCCATACTTTCTTATGGTTTATAATGTGATTCCATTTCGAGATTATCAAATGATTCCTGGACTTGGAGGGACCATTCTATATTAAACAAAACAAAATAAAAATTAGAGCAATGAGAAAATCTGACAGGCATCATATGAAAATCACATATCAAGTTCTCTCACACACGAATTATTTTAAAGAGAGAAATACTTTTAAATGAATTTTTTGGTGAAGGGTGAAAGATAATATATTACTTTTCATGAATCTATCCAGTAAGATATTTATAGTTTTTGTGATACTGTATAAAATTCTGTTGCATGCCTTAAATTTGCAATGTATACAAATAATTGTAATGATTTTCACATGTTATTAGTAATATCATTAAACCATGGTGTCTGTGCTTTATGCACTTATAAATCAACAGGCTTTCATGCATGAAAAAATAAAAACCAAAGGAAAAATACCGTTATATAAAAGTAAAATAAATTACTTTATTACTTAGCCTTCTTCACAGACATACATTGTATACATTATAGTCTTTCCATAGTTACAAATTTTTCACTTATCTCTCACTGTGTATACATATGTGTGTATGTGTTTATATTATGTATACACACATATAGCAATTATGAGAGGAGTTATATAGAAAGTATTATATTGAACTTTTTCTGTTTTATTTCTACTTTTAAAGAAAATTTTATGGTTTATGTATCTTGAACAAATAGTGCCTCTCATTTTGATGACCAATTATTTGAACTTTAAGTATTCTGCTGTGTGGTAAGTTTAATTGTAGATGATTCACTGTCATATGCTTATAGACTTAGCCTGATGTCCTGAATGGTGAACTCTTTATTCATTCTTCATTTCAATTTTCTAAAGTACATGCGATCTACTAGATGTTTCTTTGACTGTTAGCTTTTTTAGAAAAAGTAAAAGAAGAAATTAACAATTACCTTAAAATATTTTCAGTAAAATGATTTCTGAAAAGGGAATCTGTATTGAATATTTTTTAATAATGGTCATAACTGATTTTTATTAAACTATAAACAAGTCATACAACATGCTAACAAGTTCTATGTGGATGTTCTATTTCTTCCCAACAATCCTATGAGGAAAATCTGCCTATTGGGATCTCTGTATCACAGATGTACAAACTTGTTTTTAATGCAATTTGCCTAATGTTGTACACATTCATATGTATGTCAGAATAAATACTTAAAATAAAATTTTTCTGTCCCTGTTTTAAATTTGACATACACTTCATGCCATTTTTTGCTTTGCTACTTACTTCTTTTTTTGAAATTTTCTCAATGTTATTTTAACACACTCAAAACTGAAAATTTATGAGAAAGTATAATAGCACTGATTAAAAGTCTTCTGTATTGTTTAAATGAAACTTTTTGTGGCATATCATTCATGTATGTTTTCAAGTTGATAAATGTCCTAAATTTAGAATAGTAAATGTAATGCTTCTAATCAGCTTAGTCCTCTGTTATCCTGTAATTCAATCTTTATCAATTCTCAAAAGAAACAAATTTGAAATGTAAACCTCTTAAAGATAATTCTATTCATTCAATTATTAATTTTTTCATGTTTTTACCTTATCTTAGATGATATGATAGTCTCAAAAATACAAAGAAGACAGAAATTAACTTCCACATATGATAACCTACTGTAAATTGTAATATGAACTGTAATTCCTACAATGATAAGCATGTACTTGCAAAGATTATTATTCCATAAAGGGAATATCAGAATCCAACATGCAAATGAGAAAAGCAAAAGCCGTAAAGACTAAGTGGTGTAACCTAGATTAGAAACCACCATCTCACAGTAAGTCATGTCTCCTGTGAGAATAAGAATTAGATATGTTTATTGTAATATTTGTGTATATTTGTACATGTCATCTAATTAGTTACTAGGGAATTCATCAAGTCACAACCACAGAAATCATTGTAAACCCCTTATTTTTTGATACAGCTGCTGAGATTGCAGTATACAAAGGACTACCCAGAGGAAGTACCTGAGAACTTAAAATTAAAAGCAAACTATCTTGGGGGTAAAATACAGAATGATGATTCTATTTGCACAGAACTAAGGAATCATTTGCCCCACTGTGCAGTGGGTCATGCACTTAAACCACCAACACCACATAATGTTGATATTGGAGGAATAATTACAAGCAGTAGAGTTGAAGAGACCATTAGGTGGTCTCTACAAACCCTTATATTCCACAGGACAGGATGATCCAGACGATCTAAGTGCATTGTGAGTTGGGAAAAGGCCCTGTCTCAGCTGGCAGGCTGGACTTGCTACCAGGGACATTTCAAGGGAGGTAGCGAAACACACTCCAGTACCACACACTCTGCATGTAAATTAGCCCCAGAGGGACAAACGGTTGGCACATATGGTTTCACCAAACCATGGGGACTGTGCATTGAGGCCGCTGGGGATATCTTTGCCTCACAGAAATGCTGACATCAGCACAATGTCTTCATCTCTTCCTAGACTATTTATTAACCAATTTCTTTCTTTCCAAAATGTACCTTCTTTCTCTCAGTAGTGGTGTAAATCCTTGGATCATCACTTAACGTATGATATTAGTGGGAAATTTCAAAACTTACAAAGATTATGCAATTAATTGGAATAACTTTATATATAAATTGTAATATATATTCCTTTGACAGCCTATCCATCTCTAATAACCATCTTTAGCACTGTGGTTCTGGAATATTTCCTATTAAGCCTTGTTTTCTTTCTGCTTCATGTGCTCTTGCCTGCTGGTGGCACGTAAATCACAAGTTTGTTTCTGCAGCCTCACTTTCAGAGTACACTCCAGACTTGCAAACACAACTGTTAGATAATCTGAGGGGGGTCTGTGTGCATGAAAATTAAGTAGTTTTTCATATTTTAAAAAGATTTGTTCGGGGGATGTTGTGAAACATCAGAACTGTTACATAGAGTAACCCCAACCTTCTAAGGTTTACATTAGGGAGGCTTAATGATGAACGACACAGACATAGCAACAACAAAAATCCCCATAGGGTCTCATGTCAGATTTTTGCTGCCAAATGAATTTCTACAAATTTTGTACTGAACAAATCACTTGATTTTTAGGGAATTTCAAATAGTGAAATAAGAATCTTTGGACCTGTAGCTCTCCTTGAATGTCTCAAAACAAATTAAAACTAACTAACAACAACAAAATTCAAATCAAGAATTTTCACAGGCAGGCTCATGGTCATCCCTCAGAAAGCTCATCCTTGTTCTCTACCTCTGCTTAATAACACTGCTAAATATTCAGTTCAGCCAACCTTAATCCTAATAATTAAATGTTTATTTTCTTTTCCTGTCACTTTCCATTTCTAATTCATCAGTTTTTCTGTTTTATTTTGATATATAATGCAGGTATGTATGTACACACACACACACACACACACACAACCCACCCATATCTATTTGCTTCACTCAAGACTAACACCACATCCATAGTCAAATGACCATTATTTCTTAACTGAATCATAAAAATAACCCATCATGCACTTTTGGTGACTTCCAAGTAATCACACCCTTCTAAAGACATGGTGATTAGACGTAAAAAACCCTCACTCACTGAAGTGACAATCCAGGCTATTTCCCCATGTATGGAAGGTGAAACATATATACTATTTTTTACTCTTCAGAACTTATCTTTACAATTATATTTTTTGTTTTATTTAATAAAATAAAATATTGTTTACATTTATTTGCACCACTGAACTGGAAACTTTCAAAGGACAAATATTATTGAACTAACAATTCTTTGGTAACAAATTGTTTTAGGTATAGAAGCTATTTTACAAAGGATAGAAAATGAATAGATAAAATAGATGTGAAAATAGTTACAGGATTATTTTTATTAGCAATAAACCTTTGATCTCTTAGCTTTTTCATGGTAATTTCAGGCATACTAAACAATAAAGTAGAAATCCTACACATAGCTGCATGTGGTGTGTGTAGGACATATGGGATACATTTTTAATGGTACTTTTTACTACCAATTATGAATTGGACACAAGAAAGAAATCAGGGGCTGAGCATGGTGGCTCACATCTATAATCCTAGCACTCTGACGGGTGGATAGCTTGAGCTCACCAGTTCGAGAGCAGCCTGAGCAAAAACCAAGAACCTGTCTACTAAAAATAGAAAAACTGAGGCAAGAGGATCTCTTGAGCTCAAGAGTTGAAGGTTGCTGTGAGCTATTACACTACGGCACTCTTCCCAGGGTGACAGCTTGAGACTCTGTCTCAAGAAAGAAAGAAAGAAAGAAAGAAAGAAAGAAAGAAGAAAAGAAAGAAATCTCCCAAAACTTAATCCTTGAATAAGATTTAATTTATATTTATAGTTTCACAGAGTTAATTTTTATCCCTATATTCCTTTTCAGTATTAGACTTTCAGGCTCCTTTCTTGAAGAAGTTCAGGACATATAAATAGAATAAAAATACTTATAAATATTTGTAAATTGTCTAAAATAAAATTTTGCATAAATGGAAAGAATTAATTTGGGGAATCAAAAATTATTTGTAATTAAATTATAAGTTACATTGTTATATTGAATATATTTTACGTCTTTGGTCTATAATAGGAAAGACACAGGTCACCGTACATCACAATGTCAAAGGAATCAATATAAATTAAGTTGAACCTGGAGAGGGAAGCTCTGTTTAAAATCAGTGTTGATTTAAAAATCGATATAAGTTTAAACAAACATGTTATGTTTCATCAATATAACATGCATAACTCTGGGGCAGGTGAAAGAATACCAAGAAAACAAACCCCTGTAATACCTGTGTTTGCTACAATGTAACATGCACACAAGTGGATGAAGAACTAGGCCCATAAATATGGGTTACCGTGGCCACAGAACAGATAATTCAAACACGTTTGACTGAGAGTCTTCTAAACATACAGCCAGGCAAGGAAATAGAGGAAATAGCAACATAAGACATTTCTTAATCTATAACACAATACAACTGACCATTTATTGTATGGCACTATCAATTTCACTATTATTTATATTATTCATCCTCTGTTCAAGCATCTGTAAATTTATAAATTAGAAAAAGAAAATACCTCCACTGGCTATTATATAAAATTTTGTGCATTTTTTGAAGTAACATTGTTTGCTACTGTGCTAGTTAATAAATTACTTTTAGTTCCAAGACAACATTGAAAGCAACCACTTGAATCTTTGCAAATATATGTACATATATATATATATATATGCACACACACATATATATATATGAAATACATGTTTCCTACTTGTGATTAGGTTGTTAAGGACACAGAAATGATTTAAATGAAAAAAATGTGTTTCTATCCTTGTACTAATGATACATCTATTTACCTCCAATCTCAATTTTTCTTCTTATTCTCATGTGTATTTATTGGGGTCAGATAATCAAGTTCTGAAGTTAGGAAGAGTGCTACATATCTCACTGCTAAATATCACTGTGGTCACCCTTGAAGTGCCCCCCTTGGGAAGTGTTGGAGCAGTGCCACCACCTAGTCCACCCTTCAAGGCAATTTTAGAACTCCTTTTTCTGCCATAGCTGTTGACATATGAGGTCGGACAATTAAGCTCACAAACTCCTCTTCAGAAAAGTGCTGTGGAGGGTGGACTAGACACTGGTGTCAGTCCACAGCTTCCCAAGGGGGGTACTGTGAAGAGGACCACAGTGATATTCAGCAGTGAGAGATGCTGCACTTTTTGGAGGATGAGTTCCGGAACCTACTTGTTCCACCTCATGCACATATGTTCTCTTCATATTTATGTATATATGAAGAATAGTTAAAACAACTACAGTCATATGTCCCAGGAAATTAGGCCAATTATTTTTTGTCCCTTTGTCAACAGCTGTGAACTATATGAGATGATCACTTTACTTACAAGCTACTTAATATGTCAGCATGCCACCGTCTCCTAGACTCTGGCAGACCGTAGAAGGCTCCCAGGTCAGAGATAGCGACTGGTTTTCTTGTGGCCAGTAAGCAGCATAAGCTTTTGTTTGATCAGTTTCTTTTTTCATCTTCTAAATATCATGCAGTTGATTTGGATTGGTTTAGGTAAGTGTTTTTCCAATATTTTTGTTTGTTTGTTTCATAGCACATTTGAATCCATAGTTAAACTTCCATGGGACATTTAAGTTCTGTTGATTGAAAAAGGAACAAAAAAAATATGACTACTGTTCTTTGATCTTCTTTCAAAAATAATTGAATTAATGATCTTTAAAAATTCTAATGGCACACCTAAGATCCTCTCCAGGCACAGCAGTGTGCTGTGCCACTTGCTAAAAATCTCTGGCTTGATGAATGCTCTGTGGAAAGATCTGTAGAGGTATCATTAGCATGAGCGAAAAAGAGGGCATGGGCTTGAGCCTTGAGAACTCTAACCTTCAGTGATCATTTTAGTCTGTGAGAAAGAGTAGGAAAATATTGCCAGAGATCTAGAAGCAAGTCTAGATGTGCTGTGTTCTAAAATCCAGGGAGGGAGTATGTGATGCTGTTCAAGTGTCTAATAAAATGAGTTCTTTTAAATATGTTCATTGATGAACTTGGAAGTTTTTTAGTAGAGCAGTGAACATAGAGACTATGGTATAATCTGTAGTTTGTAACTGAGATGTGGAAAGGACATTAAGATGGTCTTGTGAAGTTTTTCTTTTTATAAAAGGAGAAGACACCATGTTTTCAGCAGGTTTACAAGATTCCATTGAGAGAGGGAAGATGATTTTAAGACAGAAGTGAACCACTGATTGTACTGAGAATAAGGAGTAGATCCAGCATGCTGACGATTCCAGTGAAATGAAAGGGCTTTCAAAATAGTATTTTTGATACTGTGTTCTGGGGAGGTAACATATATGTAAATTAATTACATGGGGTATAAAGAAAACAGATTTGATAATAAGGTACTAAAAATCGTGGGTGGTTATGTAACCTGAAGAGCAATTTCTTAGAGGCGACTAGAATAAGGAATTGGGAGACTAGGAAATTGAGAGGATGAGTCATCTGCATATTAAAACGGCTCAAGATGGTGACAGGACAGGAAACGGAAAGAAGGCTGTTAGTCAAGTGCCAATATTGTTAACAAGCAAGCTGGGCAAAATCCTTTTTGGTATCCACTTTGTCATAAACAAAACAAAGAAAAAGGGTGGAAAAGTTAAGTGGCTGAGTCTATAATTATTAATTTTTTATCATGTAAAAATACACACATATATGTATACACACTGTACATTTAAATTGAATTTTAAGTGAATATTGGGCTCTTAATATATATTGTATACAATAACTTAGTAGAGAATTGTTCATCTGAAATGTAAAAGCCAGTCTTTAATAATTTTCTAATTATTATTACTTGCTGTGTATATAGCCAATATTGCCTGTTTAGTTAAAACATACTTGTAACTCAGCTAAGTGCTAACATAGTAAAAGAGAATATCATTTCCATACTATTTTTGAAAAAAATTAAAATATTTCTGCATGTAGTTACTCACTTTGCCTGAATATTACTGAATTAAACAACTGTGGTTCAAACTTGGCAGGAAATGAGCTCTTTTTCGTATTCTATAATATTTCAATTTGGGTGATCTTTTTGTTGTTCAAAAAGCAATCTATGATTCGTACTATTTTTAAAATCTTTTCATTGAATACAACTCGAAGTAATTTTTCATTGTGTCTGTATTTTGTCTCTTTACATTCTTTTGTTTTCAGTAAAAGCACTTGAGTTCAGACTGAAAGTCCAGCTCTGCCTTGAAGACTCCATGGATTGAACACGTTTAGATTTTTATTGCTTACTCTTGCCCCAAATTATTTACAACAGATAGACTCAGGGAATAGAATCCCATGTGTGGTAGTATTAAAAGAATATTTTGCTGTTACACAGCATGCCTCCCTGTGACAAATTAGTCAACCAATGATGAATACTTTTTAAAGCACTCACCTTAACATCGAAGGGAAAAAGTACATTTCTAATGCATTGACATAATACATGCGAAGAGAACTTCAAGAGTTGTCTCCAGTCTTTTAGGGTAATTCTGATTTCATGTAATTTTCAAGACATGTACTCAATTTGCAATTTTAATATAAGGCAATAAGGAAATCTTTTATACTATATTCCAGACTTTATAGGTTGTAAACATAAACATTAAAGAGACTACATAAAGTGTGCGAGGTGTATAGTCGTAGTGAATTGCAAAGTTGAAAGGTAAACATTTGTCTAATTTTGATTCCCATTATCTTAAATACTATAAATATGCAATGCACTTTGTGTGCCAAATACCACTGCAAGCAAGCACACTCTATGTTTATAACACCACTCGTTACAAAACAGCATACAGAGTCTTTATTATTTTTAACCTAATTAAGGATGAATAAATGAAGATAGAAGTGACTGACTTGATGTCAGGCAGTTAGTGACATAGTGAGGATCTGAACTCATGAAGCCCGAGTGAGTGCTTGCTCTTAATTACCGTGTGCTTCTCCATCTTTCTGCCTACACTATATTGTCTTCCCTTTGCCTGTACAGTCCCATGTTACCTGCCAGTTTCTGAGAACTGAGAATTTCCTACTTCACTCTGTCCTCCAAAAGGCTCTGTGAACTGTGCAATTTCTTGGCCACTCCATGGAATCTATGTTCAATGAAACCAATTACTTTTTCTTTAGGCTAGACCTAGTCTTGGAACATTTTGAAAGTAAAACATTATAAGGCACCAGGAGATTTGCTCCAGCTGAAGTCTGTAGCTTTTTAACTCAGTAACTAAAATAATATTAAACAATGTTCAGGTATGACACATATACTTTTAGTTGTTTTGCTTGGGACAGTCACCTTATTGCACCTCCCCCACGTTTGCACTCAGTTTAGAGGAAGACATGGGCATGCAGGCACTGGGTAACAGCAAGATGATTCATTATTCCTGCTTTAGGTCAGGAATCACTGGCACCACAGAGAGCCTGCCATGTTGCTCTTACCTCACGACAGGGAGGTTTAAATAGCAAATATCTCTATGCTCTTCAGTGGTAATGTCACACTTTTTAAAATAGTTATCACGAGAAACTTTGTGAATGAATATTATATTTATTTTGTAATTACATAAAAGCATTTATAGGAGGAATGTGCACATTTGGTTAGAATTGGATGAAGACAGTAACTGTCAGATTTTATTAATTGCATCGGTTTGCACAAAAGAGGGAAAAAATAGTTTGAATATCCTTCAAGTCCACCATGGAACATTTGCTAAGTATCTCATTGGAAACAAGGTATGGTGATTACTAAGTTTCAATTTTCACCTCTACGCGTTAGATTTGGTCAAATTTGGGCAAATCATATGCGCAGAGGACAGCACAGCAAATGCCTGACCTTGGCTAGGATTCTGGTTACATTTACTGTTTTTGTCTTTTCTTTTTCTTTCCCATTTTCTGCTTACCCTGGTATAATGTGAGGGCTGGATACTCTGCAGCCCTTCCTTGTTTTGTTATTTTAATATTCTAAAGGGAGCTGACCTAAGGGTAAATACTGTTATGGAAGGGTGGGAAGATCTAGAGACTCAAAAAAATTACTTCAATCTCCTGTTTTGCATAGTGAGCTCTATATTGTCTTCACAGCTAAAAGATTTTTTTTTATCTTTAGGCATCAACAAAATATTAAACTAGTTTATTCCCCACAGATATCCTTTTGTGCATTTACTCTCAGAAAATAAGGGCAATTGGGGGTGGAGCCTGTAGCACAAAGGAATAGAACGCTGGCCTCATGGCCCCATATATCAGAGGTGGCGAGTTCAAACTTGACCCTGGCCCAGAACTGTAAAAAAAAAAAAAAAAAATGGGGCAAGTAGGACTCTCTGTGAATTATTATGCCTACACAATATATGCTGTTAATACTAATT
This sequence comes from Otolemur crassicaudatus, assembly GCA_963574585.1. Classification (NCBI taxonomy): domain Eukaryota; kingdom Metazoa; phylum Chordata; class Mammalia; order Primates; family Galagidae; genus Otolemur; species Otolemur crassicaudatus. The sequence continues at coordinate 110,266 of CAUYQS010056018.1, forward strand.
TTGTGTGGAGCTAAAGAGTGAATCATCGCATAGGAATATTTCTTTACTTCACTTTAGCAGGAGAGTGAAGCATAGATCCCTTCTACTTACTGATACTTAAATGGGTGCCCATCTCAATTTACTGCCTCTCTGTCTTTCTGCCTGCCTCGATCTCCATCTCATGGAAGTCTCTCTGCCTCCTTTTCTGAATTTCTTTCTCATTCACACCTCCCTCCACCCTTGTCTTGGATGGGAGACTTCCATTGCAGGGGCCTGTCCCCCTATCCAAATATCCTGTCTGCTTTACCATTACTTCCCTCCTATTCACTTTTGTTACATTTAGAAACATCAACTTAGTCTCTGAAATCCAGACTGAAATCGAATTGTACTTCTTCTCACTATGGTCCGTTCTTAACACTAGCTCAACGATATAAAAATTTAAATTGAATAATTGGCCATCACTTTTCTTGGCTCTCACTATGACACTTCCATATAGGTAATGCAAGAACTCCTGGCGAGGAACTAAAATGAGGAAAATCAGATTTATGCAGAGTTCTGAAAAATCTACAGCACCCTTCATTCTTCTGATAGTACATGGCACATTCTCATTCCCTTTGAGAAAGCTATGCCTTGACACTGTTAGCTTAAAGTCCAGTGTGCAATTGCATCCACATATTCAGCATAAGGACAGAGCAGTATGGTGTAAGCCAGGCTAAAAAGTTGAGCAATTTAAGATGTTACACTATCTTAGAGCTGTAACAGGACCTGACTTATAGGAAAATATGAAAACAAATTCAAATATGCATCAGTGCAGGGCACCTAGTGATGTCTAATTGGGTAGAGTCCTGCTGAAGAGCAACTCCTCAAGTCAAGTAAGGACAAGAGAGAACAGCCATGGGAAGCCCGCCTAGGAGCTCCTCAGAAGGGTGCAAATCTCAGGCCCAGAAGCCATGCCCAGTGGGAGAAAGACACACGCAGAGAACTACTAACGTCGGGGAGAAAATTCAGCCTCAAAAATTACAGTTCAGAGAATTTTCTCTAGCCATTTTCAATATTCAATAGGTCCTTTAAAAGATGGGAAAGTCTGAAATATTTATTAGACATCCAGAATGATTTTCCTACAAGTATTAGTCATCCAGAACATGGTACATATATTACTCTATTGCATTAGTTAGATACCCACACTTAACTGGATAAAAGAATAAAGGGAAGCTACTTGCTCAGAGAAACTTGCAAACAAGGCTTTTTTCCATTGATCAGGATCTTGCCGGTTTCACTGTATCTTCTTCCTCACTCTTTGCTTTTGCATTTAGTTAGAGCTATCTGTTCCCTCACAGCTATCTCTAAAGTGGGGAGAGAGATTCTTTCATTGAAAATTTAATGGAAAGCTATTATCAAATGAAAAATATATGTTGGTGAGGATACGGATACTTTTCCTACTTTCACACTGTTGGTGGGGATGTAAATTGGTACAGTATTCCTGCTTACACTTGGTGGATAAGTTCCAAGACCCCTCCTAGATGGATGAAACCACAGATAATTCCAAATCTTCTATGTAAGTAATGTTTTTCTAGACATACATATGTATACAATAAAATTTTTTTTTTTATTAAATCATAGCAGTGTACATTAATACTATCATGGGGTACAGTGTATTGTTTCTGTATACAATTTGAAATACTTTCATCCAACTGGTTAACATAGTCTTCATGTCTTTTTCTTAGTTATTGTGTTAAGACATTTATATTCTACATTTGGAGAGATTCACATGTACCCTTATAGGATGAACCATAGATGTGATCCCACCAATCACCCTACCTCCACCCCCCTCCCCTCTCCCATCCCTCTCCCCATATTCCTGGGCTAAAATTGGGTTCTAGCTTTCCTATGAAAGCTATAAATTAGTTTCATAGTAGGGCTGAGTACATTGGATACTTTTTCTTCCATTCTTGGGATCCTTTGCTAAGAAGAATATTTTCCAGCTCCATCCATGTAAATATGAAGGAGGTAAAGTCTCCATCTTTCTTAATGGCTGCATAGTATTCCATGGTGTACATATACCACAATTTATTGATCCACTTGTGGATTGATGGGCTCTTGGGCTTCTTCCATGACCTAGCAATTATGAATTGGGCTGCAATGAACATTCTGATACAAATATCTTTATTGTAGTGTGATATTGGGTCTTCTGGATATATACATAGTAGAGGAATTATAGGATCAAATGGCAGGTCTAATTTTAGTTCTCCAAGTGTTCT